>CAWUFW010027049.1:0-29263 GCA_963921515.1 Calotriton arnoldi | reverse complement strand
GAGCAGCGAGCGCCGCTGGCCACCTCCCCGGCCTTCTTCTGTTCGAGGCCGAGGCCTGGGCCTCATGTTGTGTGGGGGGAGGGGGAGCAGCGAGCGCCTCATGGCCACCTCCCCGGCCTTCTTCTGTTCGAGGCCGAGGCCTGGGCCTCATGTTGTGTGGGGGGGAGGGGGGGAGCAGCGAGCGCCTCATGGTCACCTCCCCGGCCTTCTTCTGTTCGAGGCCGTGGCCTGGGCCTCATGTTGTGTCGGGGGGGAGCAGCGAGCGTCGCATGGCTTCCCCCGCAGACCAATCCCGGCAGTGCCGATCTCATGGCTCCGTTGGAGCAGTCGCGAGGTGGCCTATCCTGGCACTACTGAACCTAGTGTTGGTATGAGAGGTGGCGCGGGGTGCGTTCTCCACGCACACTAGGCCAGCCCTTGGACGCATTGCAAGTGGACGTGTTTTAGAGCAGTCCGCGATTTATCTTCGCGAGGCGAGCGTCAGGGTGCTCCCCCTTCGGTGCGCACCCGGCTCCTGGGCCCCGGTCCGCGGGGACTTGTGGTTCCGTGGTGGGGAGCGCAGCGAGCGCCAGGTTGCTCCCCCCCAATGCTGTGTCCCAGCATGGGGTGCTGGGGGGGAGGGCGACAAGCGGCGCGGTACTCCCCCCTCCGCTGCTGCCCCCCCTCTGTCCTCCTCCAATGCGTGCAGCCGCCACCTTTTTGAGAGGGCGGGAGTAGGGGCCCGGGTCAAATTGAATGGGCACCTTGTGCATTGATGCAAAGGACCCACCCCGGCAACTTTCTTCACCACGTGCGCAGGAGTGGAGCCGGAGTGCAAGTGCCTCCGGTGGGGGCTAGAGACTGCGTGGACCGGTCCGGTGGGGGCTAGAGACTGCGTGGACCAGTCTGGTGGGGGCTAGAGACTGCGTGGACCGGTCCGGTGGGGGCTAGGAGACTGCGTGGACCGGTCCGGTGGGGGCTAGAGACTGCGTGGACCGGTCCGGTGGGGGCTAGAGACTGCGTGGACCGGTCCGGTGGGGGCTAGAGACTGCGTGGACCGGTCCTGTGGGGGCTAGGGACTGCGTGGACCGGTCCGGTGGGAGCTAGAGACTGCGTGGACCCGGTCCGGTGGGGGCTAGAGACTGCGTGGACCGGTCCGGTGGGGGCTAGAGACTGCGTGAACCGGTCCGGTGGGGGCTAGGAGACTGCGTGGTCCGGTGGGGGCTAGAGACTGCGTGGACCGGTCCGGTGGGGGCTAGGGACTGCGTGGACCGGTCCGGTGGGGGCTAGAGACTGCGTGGACCGGTCCGGTGGGAGCTAGGAGACTGCGTGAACCGGTCCGGTGGGGGCTAGAGACTGCGTGGTCCGGTGGGGGCTAGAGACTGCGTGGACCGGTCCGGTGAGGGCTAGAGACTGCGTGGTCCGGTGGGGGCTAGAGACTGCGTGGACCGGTCCGGTGGGGGCTAGAGACTGCGTGGACCGGTCCGGTGGGGGCTAGAGACTGCGTGGACCGGTCCGGTGGGGGCTAGAGACTGCGTGGACCGGTCCGGTGGGGGCTAGAGACTGCGTGGACTGGTCCGGTGGGGGCTAGAGACTGCGTGGACCGGTCCGGTGGGGGCTAGAGACTGCGTGAACCGGTCCGGTGGGGGCTAGGACTGCGTGGACCGGTCCGGTGGGGGCTAGAGACTGCGTGGACCGGTCCGGTGGGGGCTAGAGACTGCGTGGACCGGTCCGGTGGGGGCTAGAGACTGCGTGGACCGGTCCGGTGGGGGCTAGAGAGTGCGTGGACCGGTCCGGTGGGGGCTAGAGACTGCGTGAAGCCGGTCCGGTGGGGGCTAGAGACTGCGTGGACCGGTCCGGTGGGGGCTAGAGAGCTGCGTGGACCGGTCCGGTGGGGGCTAGAGACTGCGTGGACCGGTCCGGTGGGGGCTAGAGACTGCGTGGACCGGTCCGGTGGGGGCTAGAGACTGCGTGGACCGGTCCGGTGGGGGCTAGAGACTGCGTGGACCGGCCTTCAGCTGTAGACCATTAGAGTGCATTGTGTCAATGCTTCCCATTGCTGTTCTGCTGTCCTAGCGGCAGTAGGTGGCATATGGTCAGGTCGGTGTTTGGGCCTATGGTTAGCACATGACCTTGCTCGCTTATTTATCCGAAAGGCAAGACTCAACACTATACGGCTGTGCCGGATTAAATTCTCATCGTGGCCTCGCTGGAATCTGGGTGAAGCTACCGGAAGCCATGAAGCCAACTCCTCGCGCACGGGTCCTTTTGTGTTCTGGGGGTGGGCAGAGGAGCACAGCACCGGAGCTCCTTGGGGGCCGAGTCTGGTCCTGAATAAAGCGGATGGTCGGGCAGCCCTTTAACTTGATTTGCGACTGCGGTAACGCGCCCCTACAGCCAAAAACCAGCTAGGTTTCCCGGGCACAATATTCATCTAATAAAGTGTTTTGTGTTCTCTTGTGCTCTTGTGACCCTAAAATAGCGGGGGAATCAAAAGTCCAACTGGGCACTTTGAATTTCTTTTCTTTTGATTTGAATGGAGGGGGGCCTGACTGTTGTGAGGGAGCCGTGGGTACCGAGCTGGGCGGTCGCATGGGTCCCTCGCCCCCACTCGGTCTGCCTGTGGGTTCCGGCCCGTGTCCCAGCCCTGGTCTGCTCTAGCGGGAGTAAGGATTGCGGCCCACCTCGAGTGCTACTTATTTATCTTATGCAACTACAACCATTGACAAAGCCAACAGTCCTGACTTGTTGTAGGTATGATGTTACTTGTTATATCATATATCTGGATGCAAGGAAGGAAACAGCCATTTACAAGTCGGACGGCACACTAGTCAAAGCACAGATCCTGAGCGTACGTGGGTTAAGCCACGCCCTTAATTACATTGGCCACGCCCCCTTTATGACACCCCCCGTTTTTAGGTCTCGGCCTGCACCAGCGCTTGCGCTGGTCTGGCCGAGAGTTTTAGTAAGTGGGTTTTGGAAGTGCAAACACTGGCTTTCGGCTGGCGACCAGCTTGAGTTCACGAAGGCGTGCACGCGCGCAGCTGCCATCTGGGTTTCCTATCTCTTCCTCATTTCCTCGTCATGGCTCATTAACTCTCTGGACTCTGATGTTTCAATCGCAGCAGCAGCTCACATTACCAACTGACGGCCCTGGACTACAGTCACATGAAAAACAACAGCGATTAGCATTGAAATGCAAGCTTTTTTTTGTCTAGTTAGAAATATTGCTTCGGTGGGTTGATTTCACCTTATATCGCTATTTGTTTTATATTGGGAGTCACAGCCTAATTACCAGTATTTTGTCTCACTCTGTTGTTTTTTTATATTTATTCACGCAAAGCACAAAGCTATATTTAATGTTACTTTTTCCGCGTCACTTCTTCACTCTATTTAAACTCCACACCCCCACTCTTATTGTCTCTCTCCTTCTCTCTCTCTCCCCTCTCTAATTCTCTCTCTACTTAATTAACTCTCCCCTCTCTATCTTTTTTAGCCTTTCATTCTCTCTCACCCCTTTATCTGTTTCTCTTTCAAACTCCTTCATTCACTCACTCTCCCCTTCTTTCTCTCTCTATCCCGCTCCACTCTTTATTCTATGTACACCCTTTCTCTCTCTTTCTCTCTCTCACCACCCTCTCTAATTGGGCATTATATCTTCACTCTATCTCTCACTCGGCAACACCACAGCATCACTCAGCATCACCACAGCATCACTCAGCGCAACCACAGCATCAATCAGAGCCAGCACAGCATCAATCAGAGCCAGCACAGCATCACTCAGCAACATCACAGCATCACTCAACGCCATCACAGCATCACTCAACGCCATCACAGCATCACTCAACGCCATCACATCATCACTCAACGCCATCACAGCATCACTCAACGCCATCACAGCATCACTCAACGCCATCACAGCATCACTCAACGCCATCACAGCATCACTCAGCACCACCACAGCATCATTCAGCACCACCACAGAATCACTCAGGGTAACCACAGCATTACTCAGCACAACCACAGCATTACTCAGCGCCGCCACAGCATCACTCAGCGCCAAGACAATATCACTCAGCACCACCACAGCATCACTCAGCACCACAGCAGTATCACTCAGCAACACCTGAGTATCATTCAGCAACACCTGAGTATCATTCAGCATCACCTCAGCATCGTCTCCGCAACAGTCACCACCACCACCACTACCACCTCAGCATCACTCAGCACCACCTCAGCCTGCTCTCGGAATCTGGCATCTGTTGATTCTCCCCTAGCGTCTGGCCGCTGCTAGTGTTATAATACAGGTACTAGTTCCCAACCTTCACCCTCCGATTGTTTATGCCCCCTCAAAAAAAAACTTTAACAAACCATCATTGCAATAGGCAGAAACAAGTTGCCAGCATTGCAAGAACAAAAGAAAACTGAGAATTTTTTAATGTAAATACTTTTTTTAATATGGTCGTTCAGTTTTACATAATGCCTTCTTGGTCATATATAAAGTAACAAAAATGCTTCTGACACTTTTTTATTATAACTTTTCAGCATGCCGCACAGCAGCCACACTTCTCTATAGCACAGCTTGAAGACATTGGCAAAGTCAATAGCTCTGGCTAAACACTTATAAGGCCCCAAAGGCGAGACCTATTGGCTATGCCAATGCTTGTTTTTCATCCCACTCAAGCCCTGGTCTGCACATAATAAATACATTGACATCGAGAGAGGCCATTTATACCTAGTGTTCCGGAGCAGTGCGGGATCTTCCCCCCCCCCTCCGAGAAATCCCCCTTTTCAGGGGCACCGACTGCCTGGTTAATCTGTGGGGGGGCCGACTCGGAGCGGTGTACTGTGTAACAGTGTAATGGTGTTTGAGCCAGGCGCCCAAGAGGCCTTGTCTTTACCCATAACTATCACTGGCGGGGGTCCACTAAAGGCGAAATGATCCGGCGGCTCAGCCAACAACACCGACGCCGGTGGGGGGGGCTACTAGGACCCTATAAACATCAGAGGCGGACTCGAGTCAGTCGAACGTACTAAAAAATGGGCTCCTCTGCACATGCGCAGACTGCCGTAGTCACCGGGAGTATTTTAACATGAGTCCGAAACTCAAAAGGCAAAAAATACTTTCACTAGGAATTTTGTCATCCACCAGAATACCAAATCTAAACGATGTGGCATACGATCTTTTAAGGGAAAAGAGCTTTGATGTGTGTTTGACATACCGTCCAATTACCGTGACTGAATAAAGTTATTTTCCTAACAATAGTAGAATCGAAATGCACTGATGATCGTGCAAATGGAATTCTGTGGAACGTTCATTGGTCACCTGCATGCTAGCGTCATATCAAAATACATTTATGAAACGTGATGTGTTACATGATAATGATGACATCAGTAGAATTTGATGAAAGGGAAGAGTAAGAAGAATGGGGTATTTATGAACAGGACTATGCCCTCAGATGACGTATCTTTATCCATCCCTTCTGGTCCTTGGCTAGGGGAGGGGTGATGCGATTTGCCGCTGCTGCCTTCGCCGCTTACCGGGATTTGGCCGGCAGGGTGCATAAAGTCTTGTTACAATTAATATGTGTATCATGTGCCTCACATTCAGGCTATTGGGCCACGTTTATGTTCACTGTAGTAGCACAAATAAGGATATTAGGAACAATACAAATAACCTGAAATGTAATCATGCCATTCCTACATATCCCCAGCTTACAAGGCTCTATTGTGCGGACAACAATAAAGAATTTTTAGAATGTTTACACCAAATAGGTCAAGTTGTGATAGATTGTTGGTCAACTTGTGGGGTTGTCAAAATCCAGAGCGTCTCACTCATGTGGATGTCCGTACAAAGGTGAGTAGTGAAGAAAAACCCGAAGTAGAGACCCAAACATTCATAGGAATAGAAAGGTATAAAGTGCAACCTTGGTCGTCTGCCCCTGAAAGGGATTGACATTGTGAGGTACAATGATGACTATTTCATTCATTTATCTACAGATCAGTTTACGTGATATACAATTGGTTTTGTATACCTGCCAATATAAGCACAGGGATACACCCTTTTCAGATTTGAACCTGGCATTAAGTTCCAGCCCATTCGTTGTAATCCACAAGGTGAGAAAGTCAACACTGGACTTCCAAAAGTGCAGCAATGGCCTCCAATGCTAATTCGCAGGATCTAGTTAACCGGGGCCATATGTGAGTGGGTGGTTCCTGGTGCACGGAACCATCACTTTGGTCTGCCCAAGCCATTCTTATAGCTGTGGGGGCCTGGAATAGTCTGTATTGTCACACTTGGACTTGTGTCAGGGTTAGGAGTTGTGATGTTACTAGGAGCGGCAGCACAGCAGGAGCAATGTGTGGGGCAAACTGAAGTGGCCACCGGACGTCAGTCCTGGCAGATAGTTGCACAAGTGTCAGGGTCAGTAGTTGTGATGTCAATGTTTGGCAGCACGGCAGGAGCAAGGTGTGGTGCAACTGAAGTGGCCACCTGACGTCAGTCCTGGCAGATAGTTTTATACAAGTTAAGCACTTCACGTGCGGAATCTGTGAGGTCTTTGGGGCACAGCTGGGTCGATGTTAGGTCAAAGAGATTGTGGCGGGTCGCGTGTCCTTCCTGCCCGGGTCTCGAATTACGTGGGCCGTTACAGGGGCAGAGCTCAGCTCCTGGTTGTATTCAGATCGTGAATCTAATGCGAGTTTTAGGAAGGCACGGCATAGCACAAGACCTGCAACATTCATACATCCTCCAGTACCTTCAATATACCTGCCGCCCAATTCTCACGCTTTCATTACCCCCTCTAGGTGCTGCACTACCAGATGAGCATTACCCTTCCTTAGGGTTGGGGTCCCCTTTGTAAGATGGGGCTGGATTTGATGCAGGGATAAGGGGGAAATCTGTTTTCATGAAGCAAAGAATTAAGCTGGCATGTGAGCTTGTTCCGATGGCAATTGGAGAGTGCACTGATCTTCTGTGTCTTTATTTATCTTGCATGGTATCTATGTCTGAGATTTCTGGGAGTTGAACCGTGCTTGATGGTGGCATCCTGGCCGAGGGAAGATGGACCAGACAACCCAGAGGGAGTATGGGTGGCAGCGGCGCCAAGTGCGGGGAGAGCACTAGGAGGAAGACTGAGGTGCCAGCATACAGGGGTGAAAGGCTACCGGGGCACGCATCCTTTCGGTTGGTATTGGTAAGGCTTCCGGGATTTTATGCCATCAGGAAGGTATTTAGCAAGCCCCGCACTCAAGGAAACGGGTCTTGCACACATGAGCCTTAAGCATGGGGCATATTGGAATTACTTAGGGGCAACTGTTTACTAAGGCCATCCCATCAGATAGTGTGCCGCCCCCTCAGCCTTTCACCCTCCTGAGGCCGATAACATGAGTACCTTCGAGGTGGGTAGCAATAATAACCTGTTAATCAGTGCCAGGATATCCCTCGGGGTGAAGGTGCGCACACGCCCAGGTTAGGTTTGGAATAGCCTATGTCAACCACGGTTGGCAAGCTTTCCTCACTATGCGGTAAGGACAGGGAACAAACACATGGAGAGCCGATGGTTTTGGATCGTGCACAACAGTAATAACGGAATAACATTTACTTTCGACAGGCCCGAGCGCAAACAATTGTAATGAAGTTTAGCCGCGGCTTCAGCCAGCCGATCTCATTACGAGTTTCAGAGGCTGAGGGGTTGTTACCTTTCGAGGGGTCGGTCCATGATATATTGTTGGGCTTAGGGAGGTTCCCAACACCGAAGCTGTTGTTGTATCTTTCCAGGGGGAAGAGATATGTTAGGTACCTAATAGCTCACACCAGGCCTAAGCTCTTCTGAGGGTTGAGCCTTTACACATCATAGTAGGATAGCCACCTACGGTGAACAGGCTAGTGGGTATGCCTTGCCAGGACATTGACACACTCTTCATACGAACTGGACCACCTATAAAGGACAAAGGCTGAAAACACGGCCTGGGGGGTACATTTGGCCAATAACCCTGCTCAAGCTGCTGCGTCAGGCTGTTGCCTGATGTCTTGGAGGGACAGGCAAGGGCAGTAAGGGAACAGGTTTTAAGTTACGAGGTTACTTGCAGTGGGGTCTCAGCGGACCCACATAGGTGGGTTGCTGCAAAACAGGATTCGGGGAGTCTTCGGTTCCGACATTATCATGGGTTTAATCTGACGCAAGACTCTCTGCTATGGGGAGTAAAACCGTTCCAGCGGGAATTACAAGGCAACTAGAAGGGAAACTGTACCTAGATTTTATTCTGTGGAGGGCTAGCATTTCCGGGGATAGAAATTGAACTAGGTAGCCTGGGGGGCTGTGTAAGTTGTCACCCCTTACAGGGTGCAGTGACTGCAATAGGGGGCACAATACGAACAGTCCATCAAACCAGATTTGACACCATTCCTGTGTTTGCCATGGTCGAGCAATCAAAAAAGGGTTGTGCATAGGTCTGGTCCAACTCAGTAAAGCGGGGGCACACGGGACCCGGGGGCATGTTACAGTTTACGTCAGTTAAACAACATTCCCTGCCCGGATCTCCAGTGAGATAGGCCGGGAGGAAGCTGACATCTAGCAAGGGTGCTGCTGTCCCATAGTTGGAAAAGCAAGGTATTAAATCACTAAAAGGCTTCAACTTCCCAATTTCGGGTTGAAAGGGTAATGAAGGAATGATTAAATATGTCAGGCAACGCGGGTCCTGGCAGGCGCTGTTGCAGTCACTCTTTTCTGCAGGGGCAGCAAACACAGCGTTCTGGGCGGGCTTGTCAGCTGAGCGCATCATGCAGGTGGGACGATGGGAATCCCAATGTTTAAAAGGTACACCCGTCCTTAGCCACCCAGGGGAGTGGCTGTAAGACAGGTTAAGTGTATTATGTACAGGTGAATTTGGAGTATACCAAAGGCACCCCTGTGATGCACCAGAGGTAATGGGGTGTAGTGTTATTATTGAAATTATGTGCAAGCTTGAGTAGTGGTATAGGATGGTGTGAAGTGCTCCATAAAGGGTGTTGGCAACCTAGCTCTTCCTTTTTTGCCAGGATCAAGGGTCTGGGTGAATGGCCTTCCATGCGTCTTGAGAGTGGCGCGAGGGGCGGAATTCAGGAAATGGAGGTATGGGTTTTTTCCTCCACTGAGTTAATTTGGTTGGGGGTGACAGGCATGTGCTGGAACAGCTTGCTGAAGAAGCTGCGGCACAGACTAGGGGGGGTGTCTCCCCTCCCAACATTTTGGTCATACACCTGGGAGGCAATAATTGGACTCTCCTGGGTAGGAGGGCACTGCTGTAAGAAATGGAGGCCACCATGTGTAAGAAGCAACCAATTGGGGCATGTGAGTTATGGTGGCAGAGATAACCCCACGTTTATTGTGGCTAGGGACCCGGTCAAGGGATGCCGTGGAAACCTCATGCAGGAGAGTTAACACTGCCAAGGCACATTTATTGAACAAAAGGGGTTTGGCTTTATTAGGCACGGTCTGCTGCATGCCAAGTCCACAGGGTGTTTGGTAGAGGATAAGCACCACCTGTCTAGAGTGGGCAAGGACTGGGCTACCTGGCTAGAGTGGGCATGGACTTGTCTTGTGGGGCCTGGGCGAGGCAATGATCTGACTCTCTGGGGGAGGAGGGATCTGTTGCAAAAAATAAAATCCTCCATGTGTAGGTTAAGCTACCAATTGGGGCATGTGAGTTATGATGGTCAGAGACAACCCCTCGTTTAGTGTGGCACGAGGAGCCCGGTCAGGGGAGGCCGTGGAAACCTCGCGCAGGCGAGCTAACAGGGCCAATGCGGAAAATTCACTGAACAGAGGGGGTTTGGCTTTATCAGGCATGGCTTGCTGCATGCCAAGTCCACAGGGCGTTTTGAAGAAAATGGGTTTTCACCTGTCTAGAGTGGGCATGGACTTGTTCTTGCTGGACCTGGGGGAGGCCCTGGAATCAGCAGGATGTAGGTAAGAATGCCGGCCTTGATGGGGGGCCCTGGTTGTGACGGTGGCCACACCCAGAGCTGTGGCGGAGTTACAGGGCATTCCAGAGGCTGAAAGGTACTCTGGGGTACCCTCTTCAGGAGCACAAATGGTGCAAATGCCAAATATCCCCAGGAAGTCCTTGCGCTGGACCCTGGAGGAGCGACGGCACCCCGTTAGTCCTACGGGCGGTTGTAAACCTGAGCAACCGGGCGTTGCCTGGAACGATCCGCCCCCTCGGGGCGTGAGTAATGGGGTGGACTGGCGGTTCACCGATGGGCGGGGTTACCCCCTCCCCCAAAATTGGTTAGCACCGATTGGCTAAGGCCACGGTGTAATTTGGCTCATCAGGTGGGCAGGCGGTGGAGGGGCTGCCTGCCCTTGGATCGCCCATAAGATAACCCACCATGTTGGCATATTTGGTATGCAAATAAACCTGCAGCAATTTTCTCCACGAAAAAGGTGTCTTGTCTGTTTATTTCTTCAGGAGATTGCTGTATGGGGGAAGGGGAGTGTTGCTGATATTGGCACTATGTCTCATGCGGGATGAAACAGTCCTGACGCCTTGGTAATTCTGTTGATGCTGATGTTTGAGGACGGTGAATTGAGTTTTGTGGTTTTCCATTCCAAAGTAAGCTTAAAAGGTTTGTTTCAAAGCTGCTGAATCCATAAGTTGTTACATATGGAATATTCTGGGGAGGAGTTAGGTATTATTTTCACAACTTGACTCTCCCTGGGATGATGATGAAAGGAGTCGCTAGGCGCGCTCATGACGTACATATACAGCAAGCTGTTTTTCTTTGGCCCCCAAGCCTGTTCCTTTTAAAATGTATATATATATATAGTCACCCTAGCCCCCCCCACCCCCGATAGGGGACAAACTCCTTTTCATTGTGCGGTTAGTGGGGGAGTTTGTTGGTGCTCGAGTCCTTCTAGGTACCAGCAATTTGCAGAATGGGACGGCCAGTGCTCACTTCCAGGGTGCCTCATTAATATGCGTATGACATCACTAGTGACATCACACACATACTGGAGGGGGTGGTAAGGGTTTCCTCAGCTCTCCCAAGCTCACCCAATGGTCGAGCTGTCATGTGGGGTCTCTGGAGGGGCTGGATCCGCTCTGGCCTGACAGCTCGATCCACTCTTTGCTATTGGTGGGGGAGAGGGATGTGGGCGAGAGCGCGCGTGAGCAGCTCTGCTCCTACTAGCCCTCTCACTGCACCAGCAGAAGAGATGAACCAGGCATGGAGCTGGATGGGGAAGGACTAGGAGTGCTCCATCAGATGAGCTGCGTACGCGCATCCCAGCATGGAGGCAGACACCACTGTGAATCAGATGAGCTGCGTACGCGTACACATGTAAAGAGCCAGACACCACTGTGAATCAGATGAGCTGGGTACGCGTACCCCTATAAAGAGCCAGGCCCCACTGTGAATCAGATGAGCTGCGTACGCGTATCCCTGTAAAGAGCCAGGCCCCACTGTGAATCAGATGAGCTGCGTACGCGTACCTCTGTAAAGAGCCATACCCCACTATGAATCAGATGAGCTGCATACGTGTACCCCAGCACGGAGGCAGACACCACTGTGAATCAGATGAGCTGCGTACATGTACCCCAGTAAAGAGCCAGACCCCACTGTAAATCAGATGAGCTATGTATGCGTACCCCTGTAAAGAGCCAGACCCCACTGTGAATCAGTTGAGCTGCATATGCGTACTCCTGTAAAGAGCCAGACCCCACTGTGAATCAGATGAGCTGTGTATGCGTACCCCAGCAAAGAGCCAGACACCACTGTGAATCAGATGAGCTGTGTATGCGTACCCCAGCAAAGAGCCAGACACCACTGTGAATCAGATGAGCTGCATACGTGTACCCCACAAATGAGCCAGACACCACTGTAAATCAGATGAGCTGCGTACGTGTACCCCAGCATGGAGGCAGACACCACTGTGAATCAGATGAGCTGCGTGCACGTACCCCTGCAAAGAGGCAGACACCACTGTGAATCAGATGAACTGCTTATGCGTACCCCAGCAAAGAGGCAGACACTACTGTGATTCAGATGAGCTGCGTATGCGTACCCCAGCATAGAGCCAGACACCATTGTGAATCAGATGAGCTGTGTATGCGTACCCCTGTAAAGAGCCAGACCCCACTGTGAAACAGATGAGCTGCATATGCGTACCCCTGTAAAGAGCCAGACCCCACTGTGAATCAGATGAGCTGTGTATGCGTACCCCAGCAAAGAGCCAGACACCACTGTGAATCAGATGAGCTGCATACATGTACCCCACAAATGAGCCAGACACCACTGTAAATCAGAAGAGCTGCATACCCGTACCCCTGTAAAGAGCCAGACACCACTGTGAATCAGATGAGCTGCGTACGCGTACCCCTGTAAAGAGCCAGACCCCACTGTGAATCAGATGAGCTGTGTATGCGTTCCCCAGCAAAGAGCCAGACACCACTGTAAATCAGATGAGCTGCGTACGTGTACCCTAGCATGGAGGCAGACACCACTGTGAATCAGATGAGCTGCGTACATGTACCCCTGAAAACAGGCAGACACCACTGTGAATCAGATGAGCTGTGTATGCGTACCCCAGCAAAGAGCCAGACCCCACTGTGAATCAGATGAGCTGTGTATGCGTTCCCCAGCAAAGAGCCAGACACCACTGTAAATCAGATGAGCTGCGTACGTGTACCCCAGCATGGAGGCAGACACCACTGTGAATTAGATGAGCTGCGTACACATACCCCTGCAAAGAGGCAGACACCACTGTGAATCAGATGAGCTGTGTATGCGTACCACAGCAAAGAGCCAGACACCACTGTGATTTAGATGAGCTGCGTATGCGTACCCCAGCAAAGAGCCAGACACCATTGTGAATCAGATGAGCTGCATACGCGTACCCCTGTAAAAAGCCAGACACCACGCAAATCAGATGAGCTGCGTACGCGTACCCCAGCAAAGAGCCAGACCCCACTGTTAATCAGATGAGCTGCTTACGGGTACCCCTGTAAAGAGTCTGACACCACTGTGAATTAATGAGCTGCGTACGTGTATCCCAGCACGGAGGCAGACACCACTGTGAATCAGGTGAGCCGCGTAAGCGTACCCCAGCAAAGAGCCAGACACCACTGTGAATCAGATGAACTGTGTATGTGTACCCCAGCACGGAGGCAGATACCACTGTGAACCAGATGAGCTGTGTACGCGTACCCCTGCAAAGAGGCAGTTACCACCGTGAATCAGATGAGCTGCATATGTGTGCCCCAGCAAAGAGCCAGTCACCACCGTGATTCAGATGAAGCGCGTGCGCATACCCCAGCAAAGAGCCTAACACCACTGTGAATCAGATGAGCTGCATACGCGTACCCCTGCAAAGAGGCAGACACCACTGTGAATCAGATGAGCTATGTACGCGTACCCCAGCAAAGAGCCAGACACCACCGTGAATCAGAGGAGTTGTGTAAGCGAACCCCAGCAAAGAGTCAGATACCACCGTGAATTAGATGAGCTAGGTACACATACCCAAGCAAGGAGCCAGACACCACCTTGAATCAGATGAGCTGCGTACGCGTACCCCACCAAAAAGCCAAACCCCCGTGAATTAGATGAGCCGCATACGCGTACTCCACCAATGAGTCAGACACCACTGTGAATCAGATGAGCCTGCATACACGTACCCCAGCAAAGAGTCAGACACCACTGTGAATCAGGTGAGCTGCGTACATGCACCACAGCAAAAAGCCAGACACCACAGTGAATCAGATGAGCTGCGTACGAGTACCCCAGCAAAGAGCCAGCCAACACAGTGAATCAGATGAGCTGTGTATGCGTACCCCTGCAAAGAGGCAGACACCACAGTGAATCAGATGAGCTGGGTATGCGTACCCCAGCAAAGAGCAAGACACCGCTGTGAATCAGATGAGCTGCGTACGCGTACCCCAGCAATGAGCCAGACACCACTGTGAATCAGATGAGCTGCATACGAGTACCCCAGCAAAGAGGCAGACACCACGGTGAATCAGATGAGCTGTGTATGCGTACCCCAGCAAAGTGCCAGACACCACCGTGAATCAGATGAGCTGCGTATGCGTACCCTACCAAAGAGCCTGATAACACTGTGAATCAGATGAGCTGCGTACGCGTACCCCAGCAATGAGCCAGACAACACATTGAATGAGATGAGCTGTGTATGTGTACCCCAGCAATGAGCCAGACAACACATTGAATGAGATGAGCTGTGTATGTGTACCCCAGCAAAGAGCCAGACAACACCATGAATCATATGAGCTGTGTACTCGTACCCCAGCAAAGAGCCAGACACTGGAATTTTTCTCAGCAGGGTAAGTAAAAATCCAAACAGGACCAGGCTCCTTCTTGGGGCATAGAAATATTTGTTGGTGCCTCAGCAAGGAGCCAGATGCCGTTTTTCTGGGTTTCACCTTTGACATGACCTCTTTTTCTCCTTCAAAAACACATTTCTACGTAAACCCAGATAGCTTAGTACCTACGCGTGCTCGTGAAGAGATTGAGTCCTACCACTGGACGCCTCAGCGCAAAGCAACATTCCATGTCTCAGCACCTAGTGGGGCCAACACTCTCCTGCGTGGTCTGCCGGACACTACACAGCCTCCTACTGGCAGCAGCACGTCATATCCCAGACCTAAAGAGGTTTGAGCATTTCACTTCCACCCTGATGGACCTGCACTGGTTCCCACTCCAAGCCCACTCTATCTTCAAGATGAGCTCCATCACATCCAAGGCCACCAGACCTGGCAACCCTCTCTACCGAGCAGAGAAATGAACGGCCACAGGTGGACACTGACAAACCAGTAGCCAGGACATGGTCAGACAGCAAGCAGCATTCTCCAGAAAAGAGGAAAATCCACCCACCTATGCTGGTAGAACCCAGAATAGAAACATCAGCATCAGAACCCTCCAACCTTGCTGCAAGTAAGAAAGAAGCGGAAGACCCGCCTCTCTTCAAAGAACATCACTGCATGATTTACTAACATTTTGTGCGTCTTTATCATGAGAATAGTGGTACAAACCATCTCAAAGTGTTCAATTGGGATTTGCTTCCAGCACAAAACTTGTTTTGCAGAGGAAAGTAGCCATAAAGTATCTCAAAGTAGAAATATCTGCTCCTTTTCGTCAAGGGGACATCCCATGGTGAAACATGGATGTAATTCAGCCACCCACAGTTTGTGACCCAAACCTTAACTTTAAAAAAGTTTGAGTGTTGCACCAGCAATGTATATCTCTTTGAGCCACACTTTTTCAGCTTTGCATGTGTACTTTACTGTGCAAAAGTAACTCAAACGCACTGAAGAAGGTAATGTTTGTTTATTCAGGTTCTAGGTAAATACACCTCCGCCACCCAACAAACGTGCTGCCTCTTCACTGCCCAGTGTCCAACTCCTTCATCAGCCGCCTTCCGTGGAACCTTCGGTCCTCACAATCTGCAGCCCTCACACTCCACATTCCATTAGATAGCCTAGACTCTACATGCACCTTACAGTGCACATACAAACTTGTAAAAGTTTTAAACTATGTGTAACATAATAGTTTGTACTGGAAGGGTATCCTTCCAGTAAAACATAATGCTAGACTCACGCACACACCCTTGCACTATGGTACAAGGGTGTGTGCGTGACTTAAGGGAGCAGCATATCTTGATAAATATGGCGCTGTTTTGCTCTCTCCCTTTCACACAATGCAGCGCAGCGACCTTGGTTCTGCATTGTGTGCTAAGTATCAAATTAGTAAATTTGGCTCTACATCTCCGCACCGAATGATGCAACACCACAAACATCCTGCTTCATTGTGAATAATCTTGAATTGTAGCTCAGGGCCCTACCTATGTTCAGTGCTTCCTTGCTCTGTAGCTAGCGTTGCAGTCTAGAAGTAAATATATACATGAGCCCAGCTTTACTAGCAGCAAGCACCAGGTGTGTACCACCAAAGTGACGCAAACCCCCCAAAGTGTTCAATTGGGAACTACTTTGGGATACTTTGTATCAAGAGGCCCATGAGAGGTGGTACATGGCCGGTATACAGGTGTCAATCAATCAGGTTTCTTGTATAGCGTGCCTACTCACCCATTAGGGTCTCAAGGTGCAGAGTGGGGGGGGGGTGGATCTGCGATCAGTCAAGGAGGAGTCCCATGCAACCACCCATGTTTTTGATGCAAAGCTTTATCCACTGAAAAAGGTAGACAGGACTTTGCGGCAAAAGTGAATATGAGCTATTCTGCTGTTTCCCGTTCATGTAACGCAGCACGGCAGCTTTAGTTGCTGTGGTATGTTGTGCAAAAATGTGTAAATTTGGCCCATGATTTCTTTACCTGGAACTGTTCTTGTGCCAAACTGCACTTTTCAAACATGCTGCCTTCTCCGCTCCCCTTCACTCTCACAGCATTCCTGCCTACTTCCAGCCGTCTCAAACCTCTGATCCCACCACGCCCGGACAGAGAATAGTGATGCGCCAACACTCTCCACACCCTGGGAGAAGACTCCTGCTGATTGTGCACCTGCAAACTTTACTCTCTTTCATGCACTTCCTCCCACAGCCGGCCAATGAGGGACCAACTCCACCCCTTCTCTTTCATCTCCCTAGTCCCATCCAGGGCCCCTCCCTCCAGCAGTGAGCCCTATTCATCCAAAGATGTGTGCCCTGACCACCAGCCTCCAGCTACCCCAGCTCTACCCCTGGACGATCACCCCAACATTCTGACTCTCACCCCACACTGCTGCTGACACACGTGCTCTTGCCGTCAAACTAAATTCTCTCTTTCAAGAGTGAAACCTCTTGAATCCTCCTTTTCTCCCTTAGTAATATGCAGGGGCGGCTCCTCCATGTGGGCGGAGGAGCGTTGCCCCACTGCTTTCTCGGAGTGCGAGAAGCAGACACTTAAAATGGTATTATAAATACCATTTTATGTTTCTGCTTCTCGCACTGCGAGAAAGCAGAAGGGTTTGGTTGGAGGTGGGCAGTCCTGCTCGAGGGCAGGGGAGGAGTGGCTAGCCCAATGTTGCGGGCCCTGACTGTTTGGTCGGCCCTCTGGAGCCGACCAAACCAGTCATGCGCACTCTCCCTTTTCTCCATGTAGGCTGCATGCAGCCTACATGGAGAAAATGGCCTCCCCATAGACGTCTGTGGGGTCAGCGTCCTAACCAATCACAACGCTGCCATTGCAGCGTTGTGATTGGCTTAGGGGAGGGGAGAGAGGCTGCCAGCTTCCTGTTCCTGCGGAGGCAGGAAAGTAGGAGCATACTTTAAAAAAAGTATTTTTTAAACCCACCCTCCCCGCGCGACCCCCCCTTCCCTCGCAACCACTCACCCGCCCCCCCTGTGAACCTGCGCCTGCCCCTCCATCCATGAGCCATGCCGGCCGCGACTGGCAATATGCTGACAACCTTATAGACAAGTTCACCTCTCACCTTCATTCTTGTCTTTCTGCTAATGCCCCCTGTTCCTGTCTCTTGGTCTTCCCCTGCAGCAACAGGGAACCAACCCTAAGAGATCAAATCAACCACTCTCTGAACCAGCATCAAAGATCTGGTCTCTTATGTGACTGTCTCGCAACCTTGGTTCCTGACATACCCTTGGATTTGGTAACTGATGTGGGGGGTGGTCCTAAACCTCTTGGAAGTTTTCAATTCATGTAAAGACATTCAAAGGAAGAGAATTGATCACTTGTCACCTTGTAGGACTTGGCCTTTTTGGCTAAAGTTCCCTAAACATTTTGCTTTCCCCCTAGACCGTTTTCCTGACCTAGAGATGCCACTTTAGATGCTTCGGGTACTTTGCCACTGCTGATCAGTGTCAAAGTACAGTGGTTCCCTGTGTAAAGTGTAATGGTAATTGGTTGGCCATGATTGGTATGTTTGCCTTACTAGTAAAGTCCCTAGTGATGTGCACTGTGTGTGCCAGGGCTAGTAATGCAAAGGCGCGCGGAGAAGGGAACTCAGGCCTGCAGTGTAGGGCCTGCGCGCAGTTTGATAAGTTAGCATGTTGTCCTGACAAGTGCAACCACTTGTCAGGCCTTACTTTCCCTTTTGCGTACACAGTGGGCACCCCTGTGGTAGGTCCCGGGTAACCCCTGGGCAGGGTGCAGTGTAAGTAAAAGGCAGGACATATACTGAGGTGTGTGTTATGTCCTGACAGTGAAAAACACTCCATTTCGTTTGTCACTGGTGAAAGGCCATTCTGCCCATAGGACAGAATGGGGGAGGCTGGGTATTGTGTTTGTTAACCTAGTTTCCCATAAGTTTAAAATGGAGAGGTGAAGTTTAGTATGTATGAACTCACAGCGTCATAACCCATCTTTCTATGAAAGTGGTTTTGTCACTGTGTGCTCAGAAACCACTCTTTTAGAAAGTGGCTGAGTTTTGTGCTTTAAGCATTTCTGTGTGTCTCTGCTGAATGTGGATTGACTGTCTGGATCTGAGAGGGGAGAGGAGCTGGGGGAGGTCTTGACCCAGGGAGGGGATGAGATGGCACCAGGCTGACCTGCATCTGGAGAGTAGGCGGAGGAGGAGCCCCGGGAGGTGAAGAGGCCTGGGTTGCGGCTATAAAATAATTGACCCATCTCCGGCTGAGTGATTAAGGATCCAGACCCCCAGTATCAAAGGGAGAAAGGAGACACTGGGAGGGAGACACCCAGAACTGATTTAGGCATTGTCAGGGGCCCCTGAGCACAACGAACTTCAAAGACATTTAGGGGTATAACTATGAGAGCTGAGACCCCTGAACGTTGGAATAGAAATGGATTGAGACCGAAGAGGCTTAGACCCATTTTGTGGTCAAGAGGAACCTCTGCTAAGGAAGGAACAACTGAAGATACTGCTGGGAAGGACCGACCCTTGCTTCATGATCTGGGGCTGGTCTGCAGTTTGCTGTTTTAACCAAGGAAGAGGCTGTTGGGAGTGTGCTTTGTGCGCTGGGTCCCCCTACTTGAAGAAGACTGTGCTTTGTGCTGTGTCTTGTTACCCCATGGGCCTGAGGTGAGCTGGCTCCCTGTTTGGAAACACAGGAACATAAAAGTTTCCGGAGAAGTTTCAAGCGACGAGGTGGGCGCGTGTTGTGGCAGCTTGAGACCCTCGGAAGGTGTGCCCTTTGATCTTGGACACACGGAGAAGTGAGACTCGGACGCGCTGGGTGCGTGTCGTGGTGCACAGGAGGCGTTGGTGAAGAGCGCCTGGTCAACGTGTGCATCGAAGGTGAAGTGAGTCTCGGACGCACCGGGTGCGTGTCGTGGTGCACCGCAGGCATTGGTGAAGAGCGCCTGGTCAGCGTGTGCATCGAAGGTGACGTGAGACTCGGACGTGCAGGGTGCGTGTTGTGGTGCACCGCAGGCGCTGGAGAAGAGCGCCTGGTCAGCATGTGCATCGGAGGTGACGGGAGTCTCGGACGCGCAGGGAGCGTGTCGTGGTGCACAGGAGGCATTGGTGAGGAGTGCCTGGTCAACGTGTGCATCGGAAGTGGAGTGAGTCTCGGACGCGCAGGGTGCGTGTCGGGGTGCACCGGAGGCGCTGGTGAAGAGCGCCTGGTCATCGAGTGCACCAGAGGAGAAGTGAGGCTCGGACACGGCGAGCATGTCGGAGGTGCAGCCGGAGGCGTTGGTGAGGAGCGCCTGGATATCGGGGCACCGGAGTTGGAGTAAGTCTCAGTGAAGCAGTGTGCGTGCTTTGGTGCAACCTGGGACTGTGGAGGTGATCGGCTGATCATCGTGTGCACCGGAAGAAAGTGAGTCTCTGCAGCGTGGTGTGCGTGTCTTGGTGCCAACTGAGACTGCAGGAAGGAGTGCCTGGTGAACGTGCACTCGGAGTCGACATATAGTCCCATCAGCGTTGTGTGTGTGGCTTCGTGCCAGAGGAGACCCGGAGGGTGCTGTGGAGAACGTGCACCCGGAGTAACGTAATCTCAGAGGCGTGGGGTATGTGTGCCCTGCTGCTGCCTGAGACCTTCCTAACAGTCGCGGCCTGGACCGGCAGCCCCGGAGAAGCTGAGCTGCCAGGCCCAGCCGCTGAGGCCCAGTGAGAAAGTTCTGCACGGAAGGCCCAGTTTGCTGAAGGAGGAGAGGAGAGTGGGGTCGCGCCCCCAGGTAACGTGGATCACTGCCTGGGTGGGGTGCGGGCTCGGAGGGACACTCTCTCGGCCTCTCAGTCCTTCTGGCGACGTGAGCCTTTGCTTTGGCTCAGATTGGGGCCCGTACTGCGTTCAGGAGTGGCAGTGCTGGAGCCCGAGTGAGAAGCTGTACTTTATGTCATCGTTGATACGTGTGGGGGGCGACTGTTATCGAAGAGGCTGACTGTCGTAATACACATTGCCAATATTGCTGCTAACGAACTGCCGGACTATCTTAGGACGCCTGACATTATTTCTGCATAACGAAGTACAGGATTGTAGCGATACGCATTGCATTATTTCTCCATTGCAAAGTACATGATTGTAGCGGCCCGCATTGCATTATTTCTTCATTGCAAAGTACGTAATTGGGGTGTGACGCATTGCATTATTCCTTCATTGCGCAGTACATGATTGTAGCGGTACGCGTTGCATTATTTCTCCCATTGCAGGTACCGGGTGTATCGTTACGCATTGTATTATTTCACCTTTGCCCAGCACAGGATTGTATCATTACGCAGCGCACTATTGTCTGTCCATTGCAACGTGTGTGATTCTAGCATTGCGACCAGCATAGCATTTTGAAAGCGGTGGTTGGGATTTGAGCCTACCAGCCAGCCGGAACGAATATTACCCTTTATTATATGTCGGCTTTTGTAACGTGTGGTCTGATCGTATATCTTTTTATATAAAGTTTATACTCGTTTTATCAAACTTGTGTGGAGTCCATTTGTGGTGTCACCAGTGGGTTGCTGTGAGTGTGGTTGCACATAATGTACACTCGTGCCTTGGAGATAGGCCTGGCTGCTCGTGCCAAGCTACTAAGGGGGTGAGCAGGGCTATCTCAAACGTTATCCTTACTTGGCCTAACGTTGAGTGAAGATTCCTGGGCCTCGCATTTGGTGACAGTGGTGCGGGACTGGGACTCCGGCTTCCAACACACCTCCTATCCGAACTGTCCATGGCTCTGCTTCCTGTCATCCCAAGGAATACACTGCATACTCCACAGCCTCCAAGAAGGAAAGATAACTCTGCAGTCTTATCCAGATTCCAAACCACTTGTTCCTGAATCCGAACCAAACTCTTCTCCTTCAGCTGAGCACTAACTGCAGAGCAGCCTCCAGACTTTTAATTCAGTCAAACAACTTGCGCTCTTTACTCTCACTTCCTCCTCCCTGATAGCATTAGACCTTCCCTTACCCTCATGGTACTCAATCATTCGCCTGCACCGAGGACAGACATTATCCAGAGGTCATCCAGTCACTGCCAGAAACTGAAAACTGTGTCTTTCCGTTGAACCTAAAATTTCACAAAGGTTTCCAGCTACCTTCCATGTCTTCTATCACTGTCTAGGGATGACTTCTTGTTTGTGGAATAACTGATGGACCTCATGAATGAACATCTAGTCCCTCATCTAACAGCATTCCCTGGGGAGACCGACTGCCTTCGCTGTCTCTCATCTATCGCTCCTTCCGTCCTGGAATGACCTCGGTCAATTCTGCTTTACATCTACACATGAGAGGTTCTATGGGTGATCACCTCATTGCTAAACAAGGCATTGCCAGGTGGGCTCCCCTGACCAAGTAGACTGGTCGGACCTCCTAGTTGCTCCTTTCTGTCTCCTCCATGCCAATACTTCCACCAGTACTCAAACTATGGCTCTCATTTTTGGCATTTTGACATAGGGCCATGCAGCAGGTCAACCCGCTGCACTGCCCTATGCCAAAATGAAAGGACAGGACTGCACCACTTTTTCCAATACGGCGCATGCCTGTCCTTTCCCCTGTGCTGGCGCCTTTTCGGCAGCCTAGCACCAATGCATGCACCCTTGCACCTTGATTGTTTTTGTGCCGGAAGGGACACCTTCCTGCACAAAAATAATCTTGAGAGGCATTTTCCTCTTTCTCTGTGTGCTTCAGAATTCAGCACACATGGAAAGAGGAGATAACAAGGAGAAATTAAAACGTTTCCAAGTCCTTGTAAATCTGGGGCAGCATCAAAACACATGGGCGTTGCATGGGAACATCCACCGCAACGCCCATGGTACGCCTCCTTGATGGAGAGTAAGGCTACTCTCCCTTCTCTTCCCAGCAGTCTACCTACTTTATATTACCCCTAGTGTCACACATTCACTCATCCTTGTTCATGTCATGGGTTGTAGAGAGTTGTAAACCTCTGCGTCATTTGCCCTCACCCTACAGGCTCTACTTGGGTTGTAGAGAGATGTAAACATCTGCATTATCTGTCCTCACCCTACCGACTTTACTTGGGTTGTAGAAAGGTGTAAACATCTGCGTCATCTGTCCTCACCCTACCGACTTTACTTGGGTTGTAGACAGGTGCAAACATCTGTGTCATCTGCACTCACCCTAAAGACTTTACTTGGGTTGTAGACAGGTGCAAACATCTGCATCATCTGCCCTCACCCTGCAGACTTTACTTGGGTTGAGGACAGGTATAAACATCTGCGTCATCTGTCCTCACCCTACAGACTTTACTTGGATTATAGAGAGATGGAAACATCTGCGTCATCTGTCCTCACCCTACGGACTTTACTTGGGTTGTAAACAGGTGTAAAAATATGTGTCATTTATCCTCACCCTACGGACTTTACTTAGGTGGTAGACAGGTTTAAACATCTGTGTGATCTCTCCTCACCCTACAGACTTTACTTGGATTGTAGACAGGTGTAAACATCTGCATCACCAATCCTCACCCTATAGTCTTTACTCGGATTGTAGACAGATGTAAACATCTGCATCATCTGTCCTCACCCTACATACTTTACTTGGGTTATAGATGGTGTAAACATCTGCATCATCTGTCCTCTCCCAACATACTTTACTTGGGTTGCAGAGAGATGTAAACATCTGCATCATCTGTCCTCACCCTAACAGACTTTACTTGGGTTATAGACGGTGTAAACATCTGCATCATCTGTCCTCACCCTACAGACTTTACGTGGGTTATAGACAGATGTAAACATCCGCATCATCTGTCCTCACCCTACAGACTTTACGTGGGTTATAGACAGATGTAAACATCCGCATCATCTGTCCTCACCCTACAGACTTTACGTGGGTTATAGACAGGTGTACACATCTGCATCATCTGTCCTCTCCCAACAGACTTTACTTGGGTTGCAGAGAGATGTAAACATCTGCATCACCTGTCCTCACCCTACAGACTTTACTTGGGTTATAGACAGTGTAAACATCCGCATCATCTGTCCTCACCCTACAGACTTTACGTGGGTTATAGATGGTGTAAACATCTGCATCATCTGTCCTCTCCCAACAGACTTTACTTGGGTTGCAGAGAGATGTAAACATCTGCATCATCTATCCTCACCCTACAGACTTTACTTGGGTTATAGACGGTGTAAACATCCGCATCATCTGTCCTCACCCTACAGACTTTACGTGGGTTATAGACAGATGTAAACATCCGCATCATCTGTCCTCACCCTACAGACTTTACGTGGGTTATAGACAGGTGTACATATCTGCATCATCTGTCCTCTCCCAACAGACTTTACTTGGGTTGCAGAGAGATGTAAACATCTGCATGATCTGTCCTCACCCTACAGACTTTACTTTGGTTATAGACGGTGTAAACATCCGCATCATCTGTCTTCACCCTACAGACTTTACGTGGGTTATAGATGGTGTAAACATCTGCATCATCTGTCCTCTCCCAACAGACTTTACTTGGGTTGCAGAGAGATGTAAACATCCGCATCATCTGTCCTCACCCTACAGACTTTACTTGGGTTATAGACAGATGTAACCATCTGCATCATCTGTCCTCACCCTACAGACTTTACGTGGGTTATAGACAGGTGTAAACATCTGCATCATCTGTCCTCACCCTACATACTTTACTTGGGTTATAGACGGTGTAAACATCCGCATCATCTGTCCTCACCCTACATACTTTACTTGGGTTATAGACGGTGTAAACATCCGCATCATCTGTCCTCACCCTACAGACTTTACGTGGGTTATAGACAGGTGTACACATCTGCATCACCTGTCCTCTCCCAACAGACTTTACTTGGGTTGCAGAGAGATGTAAACATCTGCATCATCTGTCCTCACCCTACAGACTTTACTTGGGTTATAGACGGTGTAAACATCCGCATCATCTGTCCTCTCCCAACAGACTTTACTTGGGTTGCAGAGAGATGTAAACATCCGCATCATCTGTCCTCACCCTACAGACTTTACTTGGGTTATAGACGGTGTAAACATCCGCATCATCTGTCCTCACCCTACAGACTTTACGTGGGTTATAGACATATGTAAACATCCGCATCATCTGTCCTCACCCTACAGACTTTTCTTGGGTTATAGACAGTGTAAACATCCGCATCATCTGTCCTCACCCTACAGACTTTACGTGGGTTATAGACATATGTAAACATCCGCATCATCTGTCCTCTCCCAACAGACTTTACTTGGGTTATAGACGGTGTAAACATCCGCATCATCTGTCCTCACCCTACAGACTTTACGTGGGTTATAGACATATGTAAACATCCGCATCATCTGTCCTCTCCCAACAGACTTTACTTGGGTTATAGACGGTGTAAACATCCGCATCATCTGTCCTCACCCTACATACTTTACTTGGGTTATAGACGGTGTAAACATCCGCATCATCTGTCCTCTCCCAACATACTTTACTTGGGTTGCACAGAGATGTAAACATCTGCATCATCTGTCCTCACCCAACAGACTTTACTTGGGTTATAGACGGTGTAAACATCTGCATCATCTGTCCTCACCCTACATACTTTACTTGGGTTATAGACGGTGTAAACATCCGCATCATCTGGCCTCACCCTACATACTTTACTTGGGTTATAGACGGTGTAAACATCCGCATCATCTGTCCTCTCCCAACATACTTTACTTGGGTTGCACAGAGATGTAAGCATCTGCATCATCTGTCCTCACCCAACAGACTTTACTTGGGTTATAGACGGTGTAAACATCTGCATCATCTGTCCTCACCCTACATACTTTACTTGGGTTATAGACGGTGTAAACATCCGCATCATCTGTCCTCACCCTACATACTTTACTTGGGTTATAGACGGTGTAAACATCCGCATCATCTGTCCTCTCCCAACATACTTTACTTGGGTTGCACAGAGATGTAAACATCTGCATCATCTGTCCTCACCCTATACACTTTACTTCCTGGTCCTTATTTTAACCTTTTATTTAGGCAGTGATTGTACTCCTTTCCATCCTTGTAAAGTGCTTTGTTACCCTTGTGGCTCTGGTTCGCACTATAATGTGCCTCAATCAATAAATACAAATATTTACATAGTACACAGCCTCGCACTATGCATCTAACATTCGTCAGTACCTAAGCGTGATTGAAGCTATGCCCGCTGCCTGGGCAAGCCCACCATGAATACCCAGAACAGCCCCTGCTTGGGAGTGTTCGGTGGGCACGATGCGATGCCGGGTCAGGGGTGTTGCGGTGACACCTACTCGTGTCTGCATGGTGTGGGCAGCAGTCAGACAGCTCTTAGCCGGATGGTCCCAGGAGATGCAGAGGTTGTACTTCTGGCCAGCAGGAGGAACGATCAGTGCCCGGGGTGGGTACACGAGTCCGCCCACTGGTGCCGGTGCCTGTGCCTGGGAGAGTCTGAGGAGGATAGGGTGACCAACCGTCTGTAGATTTCTTGGACCGTCCTTGATTTGAATCTCACGTCCGTTGTCCGTGATGATCTCTTTTACGGACGCCTTTTGTCTGTGTTATTGGGCATTGCAGGGAGCAGAGCTGTTCCCCTGCAAGAAGTCTCAGCTCCCTGATGGGGCCTCCTTGCACCACAAGAGCAGCCCCACCCTGCCCGCCCATTGTCATTCTGTATGGGGCTGATTGCCACATACAGAATGACAAGGGGCCAATCTGGGCTGCAAAGCATGTGCTGGCCTCCCCCAGCCTCGGTCTAGGGCAGGGCATTCTGTCAGATGCAAGAAATGTGCAAAAACGCCAATGCTGCTACGTGAGAATCCAGTTCATGAAGAGAAGCTGGTGAAAGAAGTTAACAAGAAGGGGCTAGAGTTCTTTCACAGTCTCATCATTTTAGAACTGACGCATTTTCAATATTATATTCAAAGAAGCCATGGTTGCTGCTTTTTTATTTTATGCAACTAACAACCATTGACAAAGCCAATAGTCCTGGCTTGTTATAGGTGTGATGTATTATATGTCTGGATACAATGACAGAAGCAGCAAAATACCAGTCGGGGGGCACACTATGCTAAGCACCGATTTTTAGCTTAGGTGTTTTAAGCCATGCCCTTAATTTCATCGAACACCCCCTTTGGAGAGACCCCTGCTGTTTTTTCATTCCACTTAAAGCTTTGGAAACAACACCATGTCACAGTCACCTTAAATCCTGGCACTGTGCATCATGCATGACTCATTTCTTCCACTTTTTCAGATTGCCTATGTGCAGGGGCATAGTGAACCCTCTCTCGCCCCACCTCTTGCTTTAGGAACTACAGTGAGGGTGGAGTTCTTGATGGGTCTCTTCAGTCTGCAACTCTGCAGACAAAGGCTCAGCTCATAATTAATGTGAAAAGATGGGTGAGTAAGTAAGTGAAAGGATGGGTGAATGGGTGGATGGATTAGTGAAAGGGTGAATGGATGAATGAAAGGGTGAATGGATGGATGGATCGTGAGAGAAATAGATGAGTGACTGAGTGGAGGGATGGATGAGAGAAAAGGTAAATAGATGGATGTATGGGTGGAAGGGTAGATGGATGGGTAACAGATTGATGGATGGATGAGTGAAAGGATGAATGGATGAGTGAAAGGTTGGATGATGGGCAAGTGAATGAGTGGATGGATGAGTGAAATGATGGATGGATTGATGAATTGATAAGTGAAAGGGTGAATGGATGGATGGATGAGTGAAAGGGTGGATGTAAGGCTGGATGAGTGAGTGAAAGAGAGGTTAGATGGACAAAAGGATGGATAGATGAGTGAAGGAGTGAAAGGGTGGAAGGATGAGAGAAGGGATGGATGGATGAGTGAAAGGATGGATGAGTGATAGGGTCAATGGATGAATTCATGAGTGAATGAGTAGATAGATGGGTGGGTCAGTGGAAGGATGGATGGCTAAGTGAAAGGGGGATGGAGAGAGAAAGGGGGGATGGATGGATGGATGGATGACTGAAAGGGTGAATGGGTGGAAGGATGAATGACTGGGTGGATGAATGGGTAAGAGAAAGGATGGGTGAAAGGGTAAATGGCTGGATGGATGAGTGAATGGATGGATGGGTGGAAGAGTGGATGGATGAGTGTACGGATGGATAGGGTGGATCGATGGATAATGGATGGATGAGTGAAAGGGTGGATGGAGGGATGGATGAGTGAAATGATAGACGGAAGGATACATGATGGATAGGTTTGTAAATGGTTGAATATGGACATGAATGGACACACAGAGGGAAGGACAGAAAGACTGAATGATAGATGAAAGAATGATTACACCTTGTAACCCCCATTATCTTAAGTAACATTTCCTATACATTGACTTTCACAATTATGAGTCATTGTCTCTATATAATGTATGTGTGATGTAACGCACTCCGACACCCTGCCCTACATACTTGGGATGAGTAGCATCTATAAAAGAAATTAAATACACATGAGAGAGGGTCTATGTGAAGATGAGGGGCACCATTGGAGGGTGGTAGCAAGGCTGGACTGGCTGCACCGGGCATCAGGCGTTTCCCTGGGAGGCTGGAAGGGTGGGGGGGGGGCGGTTTTGTTACTGGGGGCCGGCACTGCAAAGTTCCTTGTATATCCAGCTGTTTTCAGGCAACAATAAAAGCGGCTTCACTTATATTCACGTGGGGTTCATGAGTGTCTGGTGACTAATGTACCTGCTGGAGCGAGAGGGGAGTTTTGAATCATCTAAGGTAGCACAGAGGGTTAATGTGCCTGCTGCAAAGAATGTGTACTATGCATATCAAACAATAGTATTTTATGCGCAGATCTCAGTGGGTTACTACTTTTGTCACTGAGATTCTTCCGTTACTGTGCATTTCATAAGTTACCTACTTAATCTAGCACAGTGAGCTATCAACTGCCATCAAAGAGCTGCATGAACGCTGCATGGTACAGGTTACAAAGTTATGTTTTCTTCCCAGTCTTTCATTATCCTGATGTTGCTAAAAAGGTTTGTTAGGGTAGGAATAAATTCTTATCATTAAAGTTAACTCCAACCACAGTGTTATGTTCTGAATCCTGAGTTTGTGCTTCTTCAGACCAAGCACTCTTAAAAATGCCTACCAGTACAGGTGACGTGCATCCTACACCTTGGAGTGCCCTTTGCCTTATGTAACATGTTCTATACACTGATTTATACACGTATGATTCATTGTCTCTGTATGTGTGTGTGATGTAAAGTGCTCCGACATCTTTCACTGGTACAAGAAGGGCTATAAAACAAATGAAATATATGTGAGAGAGGGGCTGTGGAGAGATGAGAGGCACTGCTGGTGATAGTGAGGGAATCATTGAAGAGCCCCATCAAAGATTGTCGTATCCTGGTGCACAGTAAAGTCATCATTTACTATGCTTTAGAAGCGAATACAATTGATATATATTGACAAATGTGTTGTATAATGTACCAGGTTTTCCCAAATGTTCTTGGGGGTGCCAAAACAAAGGCTGTGAGCTGTCAGTTTGTTTGTGACACACATCAACTTTTAAATATCTGTAAATAAACTGTGCAAATGTTTCAAAACATATCAGCAGTTAGGAAACCACAAATGGACCACTTGTTTGCAATTCAGAAGTGTGCTGGAAACAGAGTTTTAATAGGATCAAAACAATCAAGACCCTTTCATTAATGATGTTCAAATGATACATATTTGCCGAAACCACATCTCCACACTTTAGTAATAGTTTTATCAGTAAAACTGCACGTTGGCATTTGCTTCCATTTCAATAGAAAATGTTCTGTATGTAAAAGACAGTGCCTCCTTCTGCCCTACAATAATGCCTCAACAGTGTACACAGTTTCTAGTCTGTCGCACACTTCTGTGCATCAATGAGAATCTGCTGTTTAAAGCTCACAGAAATTAAACGGCCCAATCAGTCTACTATCGACGACAACCAGGAGCTGGATTCGAGCTGTCC
>CAWUFW010027048.1:0-29267 GCA_963921515.1 Calotriton arnoldi | reverse complement strand
GCTTACTAATACATGATTTTGCAACATTGTTGTGGGTGACCAACTGATTTTCCAGCAACCGACTCGTTCGAAATTCGAAAACGCGTCACGTTGCCAGGCAAGCCCATTGTCAATGGGTGCGCACCGATCGGTCCATTGCGGTACAACGCGCACAGGGGTACAACGCGTACTCGCACACATTGAAAGCAATGGGCCGGCCGGAGGCACCGATCGGTCCATTGCTGTTCAACGCGCACAGGGGTACAACGCGTACCCGCACACATTGAAAGCAATGGGCCGGCCGGAGGCACCGATCGGTCCATTGCAGTTCAACGCGCACAGGGGTACAACGCGTACCCGCACACATTGAAAGCAATGGGCCGGCCGGAGGCACCGATCGGTCCATTGCTGTTCAACGCATCACTGTATATGTGACTGGCATAGGTCAGCATGCCTGTCTCAGATGGACATATGCCAGCCACAGATAGCTCCCAGGGAGTGAGGGGCACACCTACATCACGACAGCCTGTCCAAACCTTATCATAAGGCATGTAAGGCTGCATTTCCTATTGTGTGTATGTTGGTGTACATGTTGTCCTGTGGGTGTCACCTGTGGGCAGCCACCCCCAGGCTGTGCACGTGTTCATGGGGACAGGATCCTGGGTGTTACGTGTACGTGACCACTGTGATGTGCAACTGTTCATATCTGTGCATGTGTCATGGTCACATTTCACAGTGGTGTTTGTGTATGTCATGTCACATACCCCGTGAGTCCCATGTGGGACGGTATGTTTGAGCCAGGGTGTCCCAGTGGCACAATAGTGATGGCCCTCCACAGTCTTTGTGCATGTAGTGTTTACAATGTCTCTGATTTCATGTGCACAATGGGAGACAGTCTCCACATCCACGTTGTGTGTGCATGGACTCTGATGTTGTGCGTGTGTGTCACAGACGTCCATGGCTCTCCTGCCATGGCAAGTGTGGCCACTACCTGTGGGGGTCATGTTTGTTTTGCTGTGGTGTACACATGATACTCCAGGTGATGCCAGTGTCCATGTGGCATTACAGGGTCCCTGGGAATGTGCCTGTCGTTGAGCTGTGGTGCCTGGGGCACATCTGTCCTCACATGTCACTGGGGGTGACTTTGACACAGCATCATGATATCCAATGGGCCAACCTGGGACAAATTGATGCCACCTGTAGGACCGTGTTGACAGATGTTGGCCATGTATGTACCATACATGTCGTTCCGGTACTGCACACTTCATGTAGTTGTGCCTCATGATGATGTATGTTGGGAACTTGAGTGTGTTCAATGCCGCATATGTGGGGTGACTGACGATCTTGCTTACTTCTCCTCTGCACTGCAGGGCTCCTGCTGTCCATCGGCCATTCCCAGACCTGGCAACGATGGTGGAACGGGACAGCATCCGACGGTACCGCTTCACCAGGCAGCTGATTGAGGATTTGGCAGTGCAGTTGTCCCCACATTTGCAGCCTGGCCGGCCGTATCCTACAGCGCTGACCCCCAAGGTGAAGGTGATGGCAGCCCTACACTTCTTTGCCACCGGTACCTTCCAACATACTGTGGCGTCTGCTGGTGGGATGTCACAGACCATGTTCAGCCGTGTGCTCCGCGATTTCTTGGCGGCAATGTTGCTCTTCCTGAACCGGTACATATATTTCCCTAGACTGCGACGACTCACTGACTCGAAGAGTGACTTTTATGCCCTGGGGAGGATGCCGCATGTCATTGGCTCCATTGATGGGACACATGTGGCTTTGGTACCACCACAGGCCCAGGAGCAGGCCTACAGGAACCGCAAGCACTACCACTCGGTCAATGCACTGGTGGTGTGTCTTGCAGACATGACCATCACACACGTGTGTGCCCGTTTCCCTGGTTCAGCACACGATGCCTTTGTGATGAGGAGTAGTCGCATCCCCAGGTTGATGGCACAGATGCAGAACCAGCGTGCCTGGCTTGTCGGTGTGTACTGACTTTGTGCCATTGTGTGTGATCTGATCTGTAGTATTCCGCCCACTTTTCCAAGTCAGCTGATGTGCACTTGTCTGTCCGTAGGTGACTCGGGATACCCCAACATGCCGTGGTTGCTGACACCCCTCAGGAACCCTGTGACACCTGCCCAGATGCGCTACAATGAGGCACATGGTCGGACCAGGAGAGTGATTGAGCGGACCTTTGGTCTCCTGAAGAGCCGCTTCCGCTGCCTGGACAAGACCGGAGGGTCCCTCCCATATGCCCCTGCGAAAGTGTGCAAGATTATCATCGTCTGCTGCATGCTCCACAACCTGGCAGTGCGGAAGGAGTTGCCTCTCATCCAGGATGACGATGACCAACATCCGCCACCTGTGGAGGATCCTGGCCTGGACCACGATGCCAGTGACGATGATGATGATGATGATGGTGATGGTGATGTCCGCACACAGCTCATCACCAACTTCTTTAGCTGAATGTGAGTATCCTGAGGTGTCATGTCAATGATGTGAGTTGGCATGATGTGTGGGTGGTGCTCTGGTGCTGTTGGAGTGTGTCCATGGGCTACTTGACAGGATGTGTGTTGCGATGTGTGGTGACAGGTGGGCTGTACTCCCCAACAGTGTTGACATGCTAACTTGGTTCTGGGTGGGTATCTTGTAACATGTATTGTGCATGAGTTTTGCTGATCTGTCCTGTACTGCATTGCTTTTGACTGTGTGTCATTTCTGTCCTTCACAGGGTACTTTCAGATTCGTTTGGTCAACTGTGTCCACCGACGACGTGATTGCACATCCAGGCTGGTAGCTGTTGTGTCCCTACAGGTGATGTGCGCCACACCCATGGACTTCCTTCCGTCTACAGTTGTTGACTGTGTGCCCGCTACCAGGTGGGGTTACCTTGCATCTGTAGTGGTTACGGCATGTTGCTACTGTGTAATAAACCTGTGCTTCACTTAGTGATGTGCGTTGTCTGTGGTCACACATTTGACTGCCATTTGCTTACTGCACCTGTGGGCTACTTGACTACAACTGGGAATGGGTGTGGTGTCTGTGCATTGCACCGTCTTCCCTGGCAACATCAGTGTAGGCAATGAGTCAGATGGCCTAGGTGTGTATGTGTTGTGTAGCCCTGGTGGTGTGTCTCCCTCATATGTGTCACGTTGCCTGTACTCACATGCCTGTGTTGTCCTTGCTGTTGCAGTTCGCATACACAGTGTAATTTTGCAGTTCATCATCCCCATAACAGCACCCACGTTGGAATCACGACAGAGGCAAGTATGGTGTATTAGTGTGTTTATTGTGATACATCTGTGTTAATAGTGCATAGGATGGATTGTGCTGTACATGAATCTTGCAATCCCAAGTTCCTAGGTGAATTGAAAGTCCAGGTAGACAGGATCCCCAGTATCGGGGCCACAGTTGTCTGACACATTGTTCCAACTTGTACTCCCCATGCAATGTGTGGGAGTAGTGTTGCCATCAACAGGGTGAACAGTCTGTGCACAAAGGCGAAAATCCAGAACAGGTTCAGGCTTCCTGGGAGTTGCGCTTGGCCATCAGCCTCTCACTTTCCCCTCCTCGGACGACCCCTCTTCTTGGGGGGGGCCCTCAAGTGCAGGCTGCTGCGGTGCAGGGGACTCTCCGCCAGAGTCCTCCTCCCTCCCTGTGGCAGTTGCAGTTTGTTCGGTACCAGATGTTGTTGGCACACAGGGAGGTGTGGACTGGTTGCTGTTCATCTGGCGGAGGCATTGTAAAATGTCCCTGTGCACCGCCGTCATCTCATGTAGTACATCCCACTTGGACTCCACGCGGGACATGTGGGAGTCCACACGTGACATGTGTGACTCCACGTGGGACATGTGGGAGTCCAAGCGGGCATGATGGGCAGCCTGCTGCTGTTTGATGTCTCTGAGGAGCCCCACTACCTGGCTGAGCTCTCCGGTGCTGGACTGGTACGCATCAGCTATGCGTACCAGTTGTGGGTCTTCATGCACACCAGCAACGTCTGCAAGCAGCGACCTCTGTCTCCCACCCCTCCCACCACCCCTGCTGACATGTGCAGTGTGTGCAGTTGCACGCACAGATAACCCTGGTCCACCTTGGGGGGTGGTGGTGGTGGTGTCCATGGCCCCAGGTTGGTCCAGGGTCACTGCGCTGGTGTTGTTCCTTATTCTGTCCATGTCGGCAGGGATGGTATTCGTGGTGACAGTCGTTGGAGGGGTGGGTGCAGGGGGTGCAGCTGGTGGACCTGCTGGTGCTGCAGCTGGTGGTCCTGCTGGTGCAGCAAGTTGACTTGCACCGGATGTGCCAGGTTGTTCATCGTCCGAGGAGGACAGAGGCTGTACGACGCCAGTGAGCTCGGCATCCTCTTGAGCCTGGGACTGGGACTCCTCAGCGTCTGCTGCTGTGTCCCTATCATCACCTGTTTTTGGGAGACACAAACAATGTATTTCATGTTTCTGCAGGCATCAGTGGTTGACACACCTGACAGTTGTGACTGTGCCTCGGGGTGCGGGCCTGTACATTGTATTGTCCTAAGTCGTCACAGTCAGGGGTTGATATTGGTGTGGCACATTGTCCTGCATTATTTGGGCATTTCTATGTATTCTCTGGGGTGTGAACATGGTCTGCATTGATTGTGTTTGGTTGACAGCCAGACCTCCTTCCCACCCACCCACCCACCCAGTCAGTTATCCCACCATGGAACGTGCTTGCATTGCAGGGAGTGGAAGTTGTCTCTCAGGATGTCAGTCAGTGGTGTCCTGCTGTTTGTTGGTGCACAGTTGGCAGCAGGGCCTTGTGCTCCCCACAGCAGTAGCCAGTGTCAGCCATCTTGTGAGTCCTTCTCCACTCCCTGTGATGTGAGCATGGTTCAGGGTGGTGTTGATGGGACAGTTGTGGGGGTGAGCTATGTCTGTGACTACGACTCCCATCATGCTATTGCCTCCACCCCCTTCCCAGCATGCCCATGCTTCCTTCCTTTTGACTCTGCTTCCCTGTGGGGTGGGCTGGCTGTGCTGACAGGATGGCTGGGAGTGTTGTCCTGGCAGTTGTTTGGCTAAGAGTCCCAAGAGTGTCCCTGTGCTTCACACAACATAACCCAGGGTGGTGGTGCTTTGTGGGATCTTGTGTTAGGATGGAGGGCATTGCATTCTACCAGGTGGGTACTGTGGAGTTTGTGTTGGGGGGGGTGAGGGGAGGTGCTGGTGACTATAGTCAGTGCTGCAAGTCCCCCTTCCCACCCAGCCAGCCAGCCAGATATCCCACCATGGAACGTGCTTGCATTGCAGGGAGTGGAAGTTGTCTCTCAGGATGTCAGTCAGTGGTGTCCTGCTGTTTGTTGGTGCACAGTTGCCAGCAGGGCCTTGTGCTCCCCACAGCAGTAGCCAGTGTCAGCCATCTTGTGAGTCCTTCTCCACTCCCTGTGATGTGAGCATGGTTCAGGGTGGTGTTGATGGGACAGTTGTGGGGGTGAGCAATGTCTGTGACTACGACTCCCATCATGCTATTGCCTCCACCCCCTTCCCAGCATGCCCATGCTTCCTTCCTTTTGACTCTGCTTCCCTGTGGGGTGGGCTGGCTGTGCTGACAGGATGGCTGGGAGTGTTGTCCTGGCAGTTGTTTGGCTAAGAGTCCCAAGAGTGTCCCTGTGCTTCACACAACATAACCCAGGGTGGTGGTGCTTTGTGGGATCTTGTGTTAGGATGGAGGGCATTGCATTCTACCAGGTGGGTACTGTGGAGTTTGTGTTGGGGGGGGTGAGGGGAGGTGCTGGTGACTATAGTCAGTGCTGCAAGTCCCCCTTCCCACCCAGCCAGCCAGCCAGATATCCCACCATGGAACGTGCTTGCATTGCAGGGAGTGGAAGTTGTCTCTCAGGATGTCAGTCAGTGGTGTCCTGCTGTTTGTTGGTGCACAGTTGCCAGCAGGGCCTTGTGCTCCCCACAGCAGTAGCCAGTGTCAGCCATCTTGTGAGTCCTTCTCCACTCCCTGTGATGTGAGCATGGTTCAGGGTGGTGTTGATGGGACAGTTGTGGGGGGCAATATGTGTGACTGCGACTCCCATGATGCTATTGGCTACACTGACTTGGCCAGCATACACAGAATTCCTTCCTTTGAGTGGTCTTCACTGTGTGTTGGTGTTGTTGTGGTGGCTACATGTGTGGATGTGTTTGTTAGTTCTATTTGTGCCACTGCCTAGCTGTAGTTGTGGTTGTGTTTGTACATGTGTTGGCACGGTTGGATGTGACTTTTTTGATGGCATGTGTTGTGTTTCTCTGACTGACATACACATTTTGGGATGATTCTGTTCTGGTTGCTGTGTGATTGCTATGAGTGCATGGTTTGACTCTCCCTTGACAGTGATGTGTGTGTGTTTTGTGGCAGTATATTGTGTACATTTGTTGTGTACTCACCAGGCTCTGGGATGTCCTCTAGTCCATATATGCTCACTGGCGGTAGGATGGCCCGCACCTTCTCCTCCCAGGGCCTGAGGTATATTGGCTTGGCAGGAGGGCCACTGCCGGTGTGTTGGCTGTTGATGTAGTCTTGCTTCAGCAGTTTCCGTACCCTCCTGCGCACGTCATACCACCTGTTCTGGATGTCGGTCTTTGTGCGCCGACATGGTGATTGGGCGTTCACCCTGTTGATGATCCTCTCCCACATCTTGGTTTTCTGCGACATGGGGGTCTGTTGGACCAATGTGCCAAACAGCTGTGGCTCTACCCTGAGGATCTCGTCTACCAGGACTTCCAATTCACAATCTAGGAACTTGTGATTCTTCTTGGGGGCATGGTGATGGGTGGTGATGGTGAGTGATGTGTGTGTTGGTGTGCAGGTGAGGGTGTGTGAGTGTGTGTTTTGCTGGGTGTATGTGAGGTAGGTATTTGTTGGTGTGCTGATGGTGTGTGGCTTGTGTGAGGGATGAGCTGTGGGTGTGTGGTTGCTTTCTCTTGGGTGCTGGCAGTGGAATGGCATTTGCAAAGGCTCATGGTTGTGATTTGTGTCCTTTATATAGGTGGAGTTGTGGGTGTGTCTTTGTTCTCTGTCCCCACCCCCCCAGTATTTATTGGCTTGGTAATTGCTTGTTTGGCCTTTTTTTGGTTGATTTTTCCTTTGTGCTGTTTGTGTATGTTGGAAACGTTCTTGTGACCGAGTCGGACCCTGCATTGGTCTCGTACGGTGTTTTCCGCTTCGTTCACGCTGTGTTTGTGCAGTTTTGTATGCTGCGTACGCGTCGGTCGCGGTGTATTGTGTTGCTTCGGCTCGGTTTTGTATGCGTGTCGGTCGTACGGCTTGTCCTCCGTCCGACTCGGTCGTGTTTTTCGCGCCTTGCATCGTACTTTGCGGTTTGGAGTTGGCGGGTACGATTCGGTCGGATTTGTTCCGGGTGCGTGTCGGTCGGTTGGATTAGCGTGTTTTTCCGGCCGGATTGCTATTTTCCGAGCGGCTCGGTCGGTCGGCTTGGTTTCCTAACGTGTCGGTCGGATTTATCGCGGCTTGCATCGTACTTGGCGTGTCGGGCGCCACTGGTACGTGTCGGTCGGTAATTTTTCCGGCTCCAAGTCGGTCGGTGCTTTTTCCGGCCCGAATCGGAATCGACCCCTTTGCCTTTTAGGGGCTGGTATTTATCACCAGAGTCTTCCTGATGTTCCTCCTGCTCCTCTGATTCCGCTGGCACCTCCTGCTGGTCACTGCCTCCTGTTGCCATTTTGGGAGAGAAATGGGTGGGAACATCTTTTGAAGATTAATGAAAACTGTCTCCGCATATCATATCTCTTTTTTACAAGGTCACAGCATCTCCGACGCAACGACGTGATATACAATTAAAAAGTACTATACATTAATATTAATTTTAAAAATACAAGTTTAAACACTATGGGGCCCATTACGATGGCGGGCGGAAGCACAACCGCCGTGCTGGCGGATGCAAAAACCACCAGTTACCGCCAGCACGCAGCAGTCCACACGCCCGCCCAATTACGATGCGAAAAGTAGGCCAAACACCGCCGGCAAGCCAGCAACACCGTCCGCCATCAAAGTGCGCCCGTACACGTAGCGGCGCAGCCCAACTGACACACACCGTCCGACGAAACACGTCCCGCCCGGGCGCATAAATTACGATGCCGCAAACAAACGGCTCCCACGGCTAAGAGACACCGCACGTGAAAGAGAGGCGGTAACACGGACGCAGAGCACGGACAACGAAGAAGCGGCACCCGGGAATGAATCCAGCACTGCAGGCCCTTCCCATGCTTCTGCTGATGCACCACCAAGGACGCAACGTACCGCGGAGACGCAGGTAGGCACACACACAACAAGTGCACGCAAACAGCGCACACAGTGCAAGGGCGGAAAAAGCGGACAACCCCCACCAGCGCGTGTACACTACACATCCACCATTGCATCCACATATGACACACAGGCCAAATCCCAACATCGCGGAACACATGTGTACACACCACCTGGGACTAGGAACCAACCACCCCGTCACGGCCACAAAGCGCCGATGACGCCTCCACACATGCGCACAACGCAGAGGCCAACCGCAGCGCCATGCATGCGTCGCACACAGACACAGGGACACAACCAAGCAGCACACACATCAGCCCCACCCCGAACGCACATGACACGTGACAGGCCGGCCACAGACATGTCCCCAACGCCCAATTCACGGACAACACCCAACGCCACACAACCGACGCACACATGTCAGTGAAGTCACGCAACAGCAGGACACACCCCAGTGTAACAAACATGGCGAAGCACACAGCGGCGGCAACACCAACTAGGAGAAGCAGGGTCTCTTCGGGAAGAGGAACGCCAGTACCACACTGAAAAACCCATACCACCCTGCACATATGAACAAGACACATGAAACGGAACACCAAAGAGCCCGGGGACCGACAACAGGTGGCCCAAGAATAACATCCACACACAAGGCCCAACGCAGAGCGGAAAGGCAGGCTGCCGCCCACACAAGGGAGAGCAGACAGCACTGAATGACCTTCCATTCCAACTCCGAAACCACAGCCCCACGACAGAAGCCGGTGAATACAGCCATTGTCCAAGAATAGACCAACACAGGCATGCCGAGGAGACCGACCACACGGCAGATAGCGCATATCACAGAAGCACACAACGGACGGGGAAGAAAGAAGAAAACACTCCCCCATGTCGGCCACATGCAAGTTAATTGGAAGGAGTCACACAGCACTGACCTTGAACTGTCTGAGAAGCATGTGGGAAGAGGGCCCGTGTCCTCCAAACAAGCCAACAGAACACAAGTCCTGTCTCCCTACGACTACACAGAGCTCACAGCAACCCCGGAGCGTGCACATTGCAGACTGCACACACAGCCGGAGCACGCCACCTCAACGAACCGCTGCGAAATGGCAACCGCAACACACCTACCCAACTACGCCGAACAGCTCAAGCTGTACAAAACCAACACGATACATACATTGGGATGCGATCTCCTGTCCCTGCTGAACGTAAGTTACCGACTGACTTACCGCATCACATTGTTCAGCTGCGTCATGCCCGTCTTCTACTGTCGGAGGTGTCCCTACCAGCATCCCGTCGAGATATGCCTCTCCAACCCGGCATGTCTGAAGGCGGACCTGCTACCACTACTCCTCCCTCTGGACGCACACGACAGGGCCTGCTCTGCCTATGGGGGCATGGCGTATGTGGCCAACATCGCACCCGCACTGAAATGGGACCACTGTGCCTCCACACGACGGATCATCGAGAACAGCTACATCGAATGTCACCCAGCATGCCCCATCATGGTCCTCCAAGGGACAACTTACGAACAACACCTTGAGAGCCACCATCCGCTTCATTGGCTGGCAAACATGTACACCACCAATGACATGGAAGCCCTGCTGGACGGCATCGCATACCTGACAACCTGTAAATACGTCGGACCACAACGCAGGTTCCCCGAGTGACCTATGAAGTCCAACCCCGCACCCATGCTCAGCTTCCGCACGGACTGGACAGTCACCACCACAACAGCCATACCAAACGACCGGCAACTGTAACCACACCATCAACGACATCGCCATGACATCGGATATGACCGGGACATGCACACTGTTCCCCATCACATCCAGGAACACCGCATGCATCGTGGGAGGCAGTGGCATGGGCTCTGTGTATCGCACCCACATGGACGGAACTGCACGAACAACCAGGACACGACATGGATCCAGCGCACATGGACACACACACCGCTCAGTGGACATGAATAGGTCGCCTGGAGTCTGTGGGTGCTGCACCCCTCCCACCCCCGCCCCGGGAATCCCATACCAGGACCTTTGCATGGACGACAAGTGCATACAACAACAACATGACCCCAGTGACTGTGACATGTCCAGTAACCACCACAGTGCAACAACAAGTGGCACGCCGCTGCATGCACGCAAGCACATGCCCTGATGTCATCTCACATGCACGCGTGCATGAGGAACAACCGCAGCAAACCTGTCACATGGAACTGAGATGGACTGTGCCCATGATGCCGAGCGGTCTGGTAGGCTACATGTATACCGTCTGTGTCAAAGTCCGCAGCTCCGCAGCTATACGTAAATGTACATTAGCACAGCCTTGGCCAAGCAGATGTAACCCCACACCCTATCCCATTTGTAATCATGCTCAGTATATCCTCAACATGTATTCCGCTGCCAGTAGTGTCCACTATACTGCATCACAGAGGACAGAAGACTCAATATAATGTTTGAAACCAAAACTGTCTCCGCTGACTCATTTCACAAGTACGAATGAGAGAGGATGAGAGTATGTGAAGTACACGGCAGTCGTGACATGACCATGTAGTCCACTGGTATTGGATGTCAACGCAAATGAGTAGCACTACTGTGGAAGACACACATGTGTCGTGTGAAGTCGTATGGACGCAGTGCTCAGGTGGGTGGGTGCGACGGGTAGATGCGCACATGACAAGTTGGAGCACGCCGTGTTGGGAGGGGTCATGAACAGTACACCACCGCTTCCCAGGGCATTGTGAGAGGACACCTGTCGGGGGGAGTGAACACGTGTGTGCACAGCAGCCGGGCACACGTACAAAGCGGTACCAGGCGCACCTCAGCCCACCCTCTGTGGACAAGCTGGATCCTGTTGTGCGCCCGCCATGCCCCTTGACAAGGCACACACAGCCCCAGTCGACCAGGTGTAACCCCAACATAGTCAATCCGCACAGGCGATACAGGGCACGGGATGGCAGTGGAGCATGGTGTGTGAGAGGTCTCCTCGCGCTCCTCCTGGTCATATCACGCAGGCAATAGAACCTCAACGTCTAGCATGGCACAAGTCAGATGGAAGTGTAGGGGGACGCACCACAGCACGAGCAGCACTGACGTCACGGGAGGTGGCTCGCACCATCCCATCCATTGCCCATCATACCAACCACGCCACATGCCATTGCGACTAAGTGCAAGCGCGTGCGCCACCACCCCCGAGCCCTCCCCAGAGAGGCCAAAGAGTGAATGTGTGGGCCATCAGCCACAGACGGACGCGGCCTGGCCGCAAGGGCAGCCACAGCCACTGGGTGTCGCAGGTGGCGGATCCGGAAGGCGAAGACTGTGATGCATAGTCCATGCAGGCCGGGTCTCCATTTGGGGCACCACGCAGGTGGACGGCGTCCCGCCACACATCATACCCTGAGACAGCCCACTCGTGCAACTGGACCCACACATACACTCCTTGCCCTCTCTGGTGCGAGCTTGGGGCTGCCTGTGCAAGCGCTAGCCTCGCAGGTGAGCATGCATATTGGGGGGCGAGGGGAGGACATGAGGGCTGGGGCGAAGATGACTGTATCACTGTCAGTTAGTACAAGGGATGACCCAGATGTGGAAAGGAAGAGACGTGTCCCGTGTGTACTGCAACTAGTCGCCAATCCAACTACCCCCCATGTCCGGAATGTAAGCCCGCACCTAGGCCCGCCCATCCGCCACATCGAACATACCACCAGCACGACAACCTTCCCATTCGAAACACTGACTGGGGGTGGCGACCAGTGAACAATGATGTGTAGCCTACCCAGGCGTACATGTGGGCCCTCCATGATCCATGTCACCTGCGGCAAAGACATGACATGCGCAATGAGGGAAGTGAGGAGAGCTGTCCGCCCCACGCGCAGAAGGTGCATCAGCTCCACAGACCCAGCAGCGAGTCCAGCAGGGGTCACATGTGCAGGGGCAGCTGTGCCTGGTGTGAAGGCACATGCATATAGACAGCACATCGACCAATGTGTAGTCTGCCCACATCCACAGTCCATCATCATGCGGACATAGGAATTGAACACAGGGCAACACATCTTAGTTGGTGCACCCACCGTGACCAACAATGCGCAATCATCGACGTACCCGCCCTGTGCATGGCCCCCACCCAACGGAGGCCCATCCAGTGCCACCATCCCACACACACAAGCCTTCCACGGAACATGCTGTGTCCAATGGTCAGTACAGAGTCAGCGCCCATCTGGTGGATCCTGAACAGGAGACACATGCACACACATGCCAGCTCCCACTATGTACGTCTGCCACCTGGCACGTGCAATGTAACCTCTCACCTGTGACGTGTGACTGCAAGCACACAGCCGTCTTGGCATGGGGCTGTCAATGTGGACACCAGTCAATGTTTCGGGAGCTGTGATCCGTACAGTGCTGTACATAGGGTGCAGTGCTGACACCTACTACTGTCTCATATCCCCTCGTGCCACAGGTCCCACTTGTATTGGCCGCTCAGCCCGTGCCCACATCGTCGTCGTCGTGTGCCATACTCATCCAGCCTCGGAAGCAGTTCCATGCTCAGCAGACACTCATGTTGCCGTGGCGTTGCCGCTTGACGAATATGCAGTCAGTCCCCATCAGCACGCCCCGCAAGTCATTGGGGCCTAGATCCCCATGTGCATGCACATGGCAGTGGTATGTCCCACTTGCCATTGCCATTGTTGGGAGACCTGTGTAAGTGTATTGTGGCCGTGCCGTCCCAGCTTGACAGCTGGGCTGTGGCTCATGTGCTTGCTCAGTCATGTCAGTGATGTGTATGCGAAATTGCTATGTGCCGTGTTGCTTTGACATGTGTCCTCTGCCATTTAACCCAGGCGGAGACCGAACATTGACCGCCCATACCAATTGCTGGCGGACATGGACGATACAGAGGTAATCAGGAAGTTTCGGCTGGACAGGCCAAACCTGCATCGACTGTGTGCCATGTTAGAGCCCCATCTCCGTCCCCGCAGGGTGTATCCGACTGCTGTCACCCCCACGGCTAAGGTGATGGCCGCCATGCATTTCTTCGCCACTGGGTCATTCCAGCACACAGTGGGCAGTGGAGGAGGGATGTCCCAGCCCATGTTCAGCAAGGTGCTGAGGGATGTACTGGCAGCCATGATGCTGTACCGGAACAGGTACATCAGATTCCCCAGGGCTCGTGAATTGGCGGCAGTGAAGGGTGCATTCTATGCCCTTGGCAGAATCCCACACGTTGTGGGAGCCATTGACTGCACACATGTTGGCCTTGTTCCACCACAGGCCACTGAGCACCTGTACCGCAACAGGAAGCACACGCACTCCCTGAATGTGCAAGTGGTGTGCCTTGCGGACATGGTGATCACCCACGTGTGTGCCAAGTTTCCAGGCTCGGCACATGACGCACACATAATGCGCAACAGCATCTTGCCACGACTGATGGCCAATCTGCAACAGGATCGTGGCTGTATTGTCGGTGAGTATGTGGAGTGGTGTAGCGTGCTGGTTGTGCGATGCTGTCCCCTGTCCAGTTGGAATAGCAACGGTTCTCTGTGTCCCTCACACCCAGGTGACTCTGCGTATCCGAATGGGGCATGGCTGCTCAGTCCATTGAGGAATCCTCGCACCCCAGCAGACGATCGATACAATGAGGCACATGGGAGGACCAGACGTGTGGTCGAGCGTACCTTTGGACTTCTCAAGTCCAGGTTCAGGTGCCTGGACCGCACCGGGGGTGCACTGGCGTACTCCCCACAGAAGGTGTGCCAGATAGTGGTGGCGTGCTGCATGCTGCACAATCTGGCCATTCGGAAGCAGATCCCCTCATCGTGGATGACGGAGATCAACCAGGGCCCCAGCCCGCAGACCAGGACAGCTCGAGTGAGGAGGACAGCGGAGAGGAGGAAGCTGGTAATGTGCGGCAGCAGCTCATCGCCCGCTACTTCACTTGACGGTGAGTGTCCATGTACGACGGCTGATGTGGCTGTATCTGTGCAGGTGTGTGTGTGCTGTGTCAGGGTGGCCGCTTGTTCACTGCGTGCTGTGTGTCAACGCTCCATGGCCAGGGTAGTATGCCACTGTTGGTGGCTGTGGCATTGTGCCCTATTGCTCTGTGCGATGTGTGTACATTGCTTGTAGTTGTTGACATGTACTGTGTGATGGGTGTGTGACACACTCATTGAATGTGCTCCTGTTCTGTCTCCCACCCCTAGGTCCCTACAGGCCCTCCGGATTCCATTGCCATGCCACGCATCAGGTGCCTTTCCGCCCAAGGTGGCCGTTGTATTCCGTACAAATAAAACACAGGGCACAAACAGCAGTTAGTGAAAAAGGTGCATTTATTACAAACTGTGACATGTGATTGTGTGTAAGGTGATGACAAAAGTGGTGCGTGCAGTGACAATGAGCTGTCGGTCATGGCTGCGTGATGATCAGGGTGTACCCACTGGTTCTATGTCCATAGTCCAACACACACATGCCATCCAGATGGCTGTGTGGAGTGGGATCGTAGAGCAAGTCAATGCAGTGGCTGGTCAAGGAAGGCTGGCGGAAGGCTGGCTGGCTGCCTCACTTGCGACTGGAGCGTGCGAAGTCCTCCCGGGAGATCTGTTTCCTCTTCGGACGGCCCCTTCCACGTTTGGGAGGGGGTGTGTGGTGGCGACCTGCTGGTGGTGGGTGAGGTGTGCTCACTGGCTGTGGACGCAGGGAAGTGGACACTGCTGCCCGACCCTGCGCCCTAACAGGTGGTGGTGGAGGTGGTGTTGCTGGCCTTGCCTGTGACCCCACCGCCACCACCAGCTGGCCCATGAGGTCCACGAGTTGGTCCATACGGGACACGAATTGGCCCATATGGGCGTCCATGGACCTCAGCACCCCCAGCACCTCCCGCGTGTCTGTAGCAGACCTGGCCCATTGTCCTTGGGCCTCTTCATAGGCCCCAAGGACTCTGGCCATTTGAGGCAGGGCATGGCTCCCAGGGGAGGCTGGCGTTTCCCTGACCCTGCTCCTCCTACCAGTCCTGCTGCCACCGGCCTGCCCACTAGCCACATTGCACACCACGGTCCTCGCTGTGGCTCCCAGGGTGGATCCAGTCGGCCGGGCCACCACCTGCGCTGGGGCTGGTGCCAGCGAAGACGTGGTGGTGGTGGTGGCGGTGGTGGTCGGTGCGGCGATGGTGGCGGTTGCGGCAGTGGTAGTGGCCACAATGACCGTGGGTGTGGCCGCAACGACAGTGGCAGCAGGGGGCTGGGACTGTTCAGCATCCCTGGATGATGGGTTGGTGGGTAGGAGGGGTCCTGGGGAGCGGCTGGGCCCTGCCACGCCAGATGGGCCTGCTTGGTGGTCCGTGTCCGAAGAGGAGGACAGATCCTCCAGATCCGTGTGTCCTCGTTGGGGGCTTGTGGGCTGGCTGTGCTGGCTGCTGTCTCCATCCCCAGCATCCGGCAGTTCGTCACCTGTGGAGAGAATGAGATTTGTTATTGTGTTGCACCTGGCGAAGTATGTATTTGTCGTCTGACATTGGCAGTTCGTGCAATCTCGTACATGGGTTTCCCGGAGGCGAGTGTGTGGCTGTGGCATCTGTAGTTGTGTGTGCTAGGCAATGGGACTGTGTGCTGTGCACATGTGGCATGGGACGGATTGGCCATGCCAATGGGTGTGTTGCTGTGCCCCTACTCATTGTGACTCTGGTGTATGCGGGCTCCTGGCCCATCCTGGGTCTGGTTTGTACTTTGCATTTGGGGTTCACATGGAACGCTTAGGAACGCATATGGCAACATGGGGGCCATGCCCCAGATTCGCATTTGGGAGGGATATGCATTTGGGGTTCAAATGGAACGCTTAGGAACGCATATGGCAACATGGGGGCCATGCCCCAGATTCGCATTTGGGAGGGGATATGCATTTGGGGTTCAAATGGAACGCTTAGGAACGCATATGGCAACATGGGGGCCATGCCCCAGATTCGCATTTGGGAGGGGATATGCATTTGGGGTTCAAATGGAACGCTTAGGAACGCATATGGCAACATGGGGGCCATGCCCCAGATTCGCATTTGGGAGGGGATATGCATTCGGGGTTCAAATGGAACGCTTAGGAACGCATATGGCAACATGGGGGCCATGCCCCAGATTCGCATTTGGGAGGGGATATGCATTTGGGGTTCAAATGGAACGCTTAGGAACGCATATGGCAACATGGGGCCATGCCCCAGATTCGCATTTGGGAGGGGATATGCATTTGGGGTTCAAATGGAACGCTTAGGAACGCATATGGTAACATGGGGGCCATGCCCCAGATTCGCATTTGGGAGGGGATATGCATTCGGGGTTCAAATGGAACGCTTAGGAACGCATATGGCAACATGGGGGCCATGCCCCAGATTCGCATTTGGGAGGGGATATGCTTTTGGGGTACATGCTGTGAGCCATGGGTGCCGAACGTGACATGTGTTGTGGCAGCATGACAGTGCATGGTTTGAGGTGTGTGCATGCTTGACATGGCCTGCATATTTGCTGTCTGTTGTGATTACTGGACATGGCATTGGACGCATCGTTATGAGTGAGTGATAGTTGTGTGCCAGCCAACGTATTGCAGTTGTCCCATCTCCTTGGTGTGCGTGCTGCCCTGTGCCATGTGCATCACTGCAGTGCTCGGGGGGTGTGGCCCATGTTGTGTGTTGTTGCTCACAGTGTGTCGTGCGCTTAATTGACTTCTGGCACATGGTTGGTCATGGGCATGTATCTTAGCGTGACTGCTGTATGTGTGGCAGCTGTGCGGATGACATGCCTTTCATGAGACCGGGGCTGACGGATGGGATGGATGGTATGTTGTATGTGCATGGTGTGTCTGTGAGTTTGATGGGTTCAGTGGTGTTCGTGTGCATTTCTGTTGTTCCGCTCTGTTGCGTCTAGTGTTGTTTGTCTTACATAGGCGTAGTTGTGGGGTGTGTGGTTGACAGGCAGTAGGGGCTACATGGACAGGACTTCAATGGTGTTTCGGTTGTGTGTAATGAGTTGCACAGTGGCTGCCGTGTGGGACTATATTCAGTGTGGCTTGTGCATGCAGACGTGGCTCCTTGGGTGTTGCTATGTCTGTGATGGGTCATGTGGGGTGTGAGTCTGTTGTTCATGTCCGTGTGCACATTGTTCACTTGTTCGTGACGGTGGGCGGTGCTGCGTGTTCGTCTGCTACGTGACATGTCCCATGTGTTGGTCGTGTTATGGTCCTCATGCCTCCTGTAATCCAGCCCTGTCCAGTTTCCCACCTGCAAGTTGTTCGTGCGTGCACTGTACTGGATGCCACATGGCTCTAAGCGGAGGGTGCTCCATGTTGCAGGTCTGTGGGGGTGGGGGGTGTTGTGGGTCGTGGGGTGGCTGGACACCCACTGACACCGATTGCTGTGGACCGTGATGTCTGCCTTTCGGCTGTCGTTGTGCACTGCGGTGGCTGACACGTGGCTGTGGGGTGTGGGGGATGCTCCTCCTTGCTGTGCTGTGGGACTGGGGCCTGGTGTGTGTTGTACTTGGGCTGTCCACCCTCCCACCCACTGCACTTTGTGTTCCTGCCACTTACCTGTTACTTGTCGGTTAGTGCAGCTGTGGCGGACACATGGGTGTGGTGGGTGCTCGTTGTGGCGCTTCTGGCATATTTGGGGACCTGTTGGTGGTTACGTGGCTGGCTTAGTGTACACATGTCCCCACGCATCTTACAGTTGTTCGGTTTGGGCTGTGTGTGGTAGTGTCTGTTGCATGTGTGTGTGATGTGTTGTGTATTGTGTGCTGGACATGGGGGTGTTTGTCCCTGGGAGCTGTGGCATGGTAGTTGCGCATGTGAGTACATAGCGGTGTGCTGGTATACATTAGTTTGTACTTACCAGCCTCCACTCCCCCTGCTAATCCGGCGAGGATCTCCGGATGGATTACGACTCGCACCTTCTCCTCCCACGCTTTGAAGGTCTTAAAGAGCGCGGGATTCCCTCCGCCAGTGACGGCAGCCAGCTCTCTGTTTTTGCCCTCCTTCTTCTTGACCAGGCTCTTTACGTCATTCCAACGTTTGTTAATCTCGACTCTGTTCCTGGGCAGGGTCCCGACTGCATTGACCTGGTCTACGATCCGGTTCCACATTCTGTTTCTGGTGGCTAGTGGTGTGTGCTGGACCATGTTCCCATAGATTTGTGGGTACACCTTGATGATCTCGTCGACCATGACCGTCAGCTCCATGGGCGTGAACTTGGGCATCCTTTGTGGTGCCATGGTGTTTGTGGTGCTGGTGCGGTGTGTGTTGTGTAATGTGCAGGGGGTTTGTGGTGCCGGGGTGTGGTGGTGGTGGTGGTGGTGGTGGTGGTGGTGTGTGGTGGTGGTGGTGGTGGTGGTGGTGGTGGTGGTAGTGATGTGTGCGTTTCTGTGGTGTGCTGCTGTCCTTGCTGTGTCACTGTGTCCTCTCTTCTCCTCTCTGGTTTGCAATGTAGCAAGGGGTTGTGGTCTGTGGGAGTGCTGCTTTTGTACTCACCTATGTGGGTGTGTCCTCATGGTCTGTTGTTTTCAGGTGTGTTGTGTCTGGGGTTCTGGCCTTTGTATTTTTTGTTTGTCCGGGGGGGTGTTTTCGGGATGTGTACTGTGCTTGTGTATTTGTGCGTGCCTTGCTGTGTGGACTTGTTGGCCATGTTGTGTGCTATTGGTTTTGTGTGCGGATGGTTTCTGTGCAGGTACGTTGGCGCCATGGCTTCTGCCGTGTCGATTCTCATCGGCGTTGTTTGCGCTGGCGGGCGGTATATTTGTGGTTTTTCCGCGCTCATGGCGGTGCGATCGTTATTTCACGTGCAGTGTGTCGGCCGTGTGGGCGGGCGGTTTTGTGTTGTCGTGTGTGTTTCCGTCCGTGGCGGGCGGTTTGACTCCGACTCGGACGATGGCGGGCGGTATTTTGTGTGATTTTTCCGCCGATGGCGGTTTTCGGTTTGTGTAATCGTAATGGCGTGGTCGGTGTTCAGGCGGTGTGTGCGGGCGGATTTTTACCGCTTCCATGCCTGGCGGATTTATTTACGCCGGGTATCGTAATGGGCCCCTATATTAGTAAACAGCTGTTGTCAAACATTAATTATAATATGTGTATATATGTGTTTTACAGTGTTTCAAAAACACTTTGCAACTTTTCCATGAAACTGTAAAATACGTGTCGCAATAATTCACAAAGAATTTGTGATGAATAAAACATTTAGGGAAAAAATACAGTTATTAATGCAATGAAACAAATGACAAGGAGAGACACAGAGAAATATGTAAACAGGTGGTCCATTACACAACTGTAGTGTACAATATACACTAGGCACAATAGGAAAGCATTTACTGATTTACCAGTAGAAAATACTGCAGTTGGGTAAACATCGTTTAGGAAAAAACGTAGATGGTTCTTAACCCGTTCCGTGCGCGCGTCGGCCAACGGCCGTCGCGAGCACTACCTCGCTAGTGCTGCGCACGTCCATTGGCCAACGCGGCCCTTCCCACTCAATAGAACTTCCGCACCGCGGCGGAATTTGCGCAGCGGTTAAGGAGTTATACAAACATGAGGTTCCATTGTGGCCCTGATGTTAATTTCAGATCAATTAAACCTCAACGGGAAGCATTTACAAATATAAACATAGCAGGTGCCCCAGGTGGAGCTCCACTTGAGTAAAATGGAAAGGATCCTAACTTATTGGGCTTGGTGAATGCAAAGCAAATACTTTTCCTATAATATTCTACGTTGAAAAATGATATGAAATCCTTAAAAGATGTGAATTCATCATTAATGTATTGGAGCGCAATCTGAACTTGAATGGGTGTGATGAGTGGTTTCTTTATTGATGCATCCTTGTAAAAACAGAGTGCATGGTTCTCCCGTTTAAATACCCTAAGTATGCACATGCCAAAAATCCATTCCACCAATCAAATACATGCACTCACAGAACCATAGAGCCACTCACACACCCACCTACAGACCCATATCATCACTCACTCAGCCACTCACAGACATACACAGGCACTGACACAATCACTCACAGACCCACACAGGCACTCACACACCCACTCACAGACCCATTGAGACACTCACACACTTGTTCACACACCCACTCAGACACTCATGCACTCACTCACACACTCACTCTCAAAGGTTACAGGTTACACTTAGGAAATAGAATTAAAAAAAACATAGAAATTCACTGAAAGCACCAAAGGTTACAGGGACGTTATATTAGGCTCAGATTTTACAATTCAAAACCAAAGAAATTCAGCAATTATAGTTGCCTGAGCTAACTATAACTTATGTCCCACAATGCACTGCTTATGACCTCACATATTACATCACTCAAGACATGGTCAGTGACATCACTGATGACATCATCCAAAGAACCATTTACACACCCACTCACACCCCTATAAACCTTTCATACACCCACTAAACACCCACACAACCAGTCACATGCCCTTTTAGAAACCCATACTAGTACTCAAACAACCACTGACTCATCCACAGAGACACTCACATACCCACTCACTTAAACAGCCACTCACACATCTACTCACTCACCGATATAGCTACTCATGCAACCAGTCACTCACCCATACAGCCACTCATACAGCCACACACTCACCCATACAGCAGCACAAACACCCACTTATGTACCTATACAGCCACTCACACACCCATTCACTCACCCAAACATCATCTTACCACAGCCACTCTCTCACCCACAAAAGCACTCACACCTCACTTACACACTCACACAAACACTTACATACACATTCACTCATCCATACAGCCATTTACACAGAGAAACACTCTCCAATACAGCCACTCATGCCCCAACTCACTTAATCAAAAACCCATTCAAGCAACCATGCACTCACCCATATAGCTACTTACATATCCTCTTACTCATATAGCCATTCAGATACCCAATCCCTCACTCACATGGTCACTCACACAACCACTCACCCACCCATATAGCCACTCACATAGCCGCTCATTTACACATGGAGCCATTCACACACCCATTCACTTACCAATACAGCCACTCAGACAGCCACTGGCTCTCCCATAAAGCCACTGACACACCCACTCACTTACTCACACACCACTCATGCACTCACTCACTCACTCACTCAAAAAGCCACTCATACAACTATTCACTCACCTATACAGCTACTCATACAACTAGTCAATCACCCATACAGCCACTCACATAGACTCTCACTCTCAATTCAGCCACTCACACAACCAATAAATTAACCAAGCACTCACTCAAACAGCCACTCAGTTGCCCATACAGCCACTTGCAGACATAGTCACTCACCCATGCAGTCACTTACCCAGCCACTTAGGGGCCGATTCCGATCTCGGCCGGTAGGGCTCCGAATCGGATTCGGCTTAACCGGATCCGATTTGGAGCCCTATTTCCCGACCGATTCATACGCGCGTCCGGGCGAGCGAGTACGATGCGAATTCGCCGACCAACTCGTCCGGGCGTCCCGACCACTCCGACCGACTCGTTCCCGGGTCGAACCGCACCGACCGACTCGCTCGGACTCGACTCGCACCGCGCAATGGAGACGTTCTCCGGCCGGGTGAGTACGATGCGCGCCGCAAGCAGTCCGACCGAGCCGCGCACTCCGGCTCCAAAGAGCAGTCGGAGACGTACTTTGGGGGTCCGTGTCGGAACCCCCGGTACGCGTAGCCGCGTGAGTCGCACACAGGGGGGACCCATGGGTCCCCCCTACCTGTGCGTGTACGGCGCGAGTCGCTTCGCCGCGTACACGCTGTAGGGGGCGCCCTTGACCGCCTCGCACCCATTGAGTCAATGGGAGCCCGCGTACGCGTTGTACGACCGGCTCCCATTGACTTCAATGGGAGTCCGACCGACTCGAGTCCGATGGCATACGTGCGCATCGTACTCGTTCGGTCGGGCTGCCAGAGTCCGATTCGGTCGGAAATCTCTCCGAGTCCGGCTCGGTCGGAGAGATTTCCGGCCTGAATCGGAATCAGCCCCTTAGTCACCCATACAGAATCACACATATCTACTCACAGAGCCATACAGCCACTCACTCATCCATACAACCACTCATACATCTACTCACTCACCAATACAGGCACTCACACACCCACTCACTCATCCATAGAGCCACTCACATAGCAATTCACTCACTAATACAGCTAGTCACACAGCCACTCCCACACCATACAGTTACTCACATACACACTTATTCACCCAGACAAGTACTCATACACCCATGTATTCACTCATACAGCCACCCACACATTCACTCACACACCTATACAGAAACTCAGACATCCACTCATACACGGATACACACAGTCACACAGCCACTCACCTAATATATTTTAGAAATAGCATCACTCATTTGTAGTGCACTAAGTATGGTAATTTACTTCTTGTAGTACCTTAGTATATATGTTTAACAATCATAAACTTTTAGAAAACACTCACAATCACTGGATGAGATGTCATCAGTGATGTCATGAGTGATGCCACTGACCATGTCATGAGTGATGTAATATGTGAGATCATAAGCAGTGAGTGAAGTTCAAACGTTGAAATAAATCCAGAAGAAGTGGTTCCAAATAAAGTTGGTATTTATTACCAAGAAGAAACTCCAGCCACAACCAAGGGAAACATCCAGCATCAACTGCCACTAAACAGATGCCTTCAACTATATACATTCTAAATGGAATACTCTGCAGCAGCAGAGTAAAACCATGGAAATAAACAAAATACAATATAGAATATCACACATCTTCTCCCCATAAAAACAAGAAAAAGAAATTACACATTTTGTTATCTTAACCAAAAGTTAAAAATTCCAAATTCATCCATCATCCAATTTGGCTGCCCCTTTAAAAAACTTTGGTCACAGTAAATGTTTTGCTGAACTTAGAAACACACCGAGATCTTTCAGGCAATTTAACTTTTTCAACATTTCATCACTACATATCACATTCTCACAGTAGTTACGGACCCAGGGAGGCTCAACAAGAGTATGTGGTTTGCGTTTTTAAATAACTCAAAAGGACATAAACCTGCAGTAGAATGAGGAGTGAATCTGTACAACTTCAACTCTTCTTTTCACATCATGAATCCAGTCTTTCCCATTACTTCTAGAAATCTGAATAGCTTCCTTCAATGTCCTGTTAAATCTCTCAATCATACTATTTGATTCCGGATGATGTAATGCACACCTTTTGTTAGAGATTCCCCTACTTGTCAAAAACTCAATCATTTCTTTGGAGAACAAATTGAACGCCATTGTCGGTAAGTATTGATCATGGATTACCTTCTCTAGCAAATATTTCTGATTAAAATTTAACAACAGTTGAGGTATTAATTTCATTTGTTATATCAACCTCTGGCCAATGAGAAAGCATGTCCATGACAACCAAAACATATTTGGATACACTACCTACATTGATAGGTCCCAATATGTCAAGGGCAATTTCCTCCCATACCTCAGAAGGAATTTCTCTACACACCATGGGGGATTTCCACACCTTGAGACTCTTATCACTCAACTTGCACTCAGAACAATCTCGAACCAACCTTTCAATCATGATATCCATTCCTGGCCACCAATACTTGGATCTAAGTCACTCTTTTGTCTTGGAAATGCCCTGGTGTCCCTCATGTGCTAAACAAATCAACCGTTCCCTGATTCCCACGGGAGGAACCAACCTTCCACCCCTAAAAAGAACACCATTGCAAACCGACAATTCATCAATCACTTTGACAAAACCTGCAAAACATTCAGATTTCTTCCAGTGCTCTTCACCTGACAACAGATTCTTGACAGTCTCTTTCTGAACCTCATCTCTTTCAACCTCTTGACTCCACTCATCCTCAGTCACACAACCACCAGTCACAACACAAACCCTGACATCATCCTCCTTCCGCCAGTCACATTCATCTAGGAGCACTGACAAAATATCGAGAGACAAAATATTGTGTTCCCAAAATATCGGGACATAAATATCGATGTCAAAAATATCGACATCCTATCTTTAACATGGTAAGTACTAAAATATCGAGAGAAAAAAAATATCGTTGTTAAAAATATTGATGTGCAAAATATTGTTTTTTTTAAATGTATAAAAAATAATGTAAAATAAATTAAATTATAAATATAACAAACAAAAATATATAGAATTATTAGAAAATGTTATCAATTAAAAATTAATAAATGTAATGTAAAAATAAATTAAACATCAAAATATAAAATATAATATATATATTTACTTAATAATAATTAATAAATAATTATTTTAATAAATTATAAAATGTTAGAAATATATTAAACATTATACATACATATATATATATATACATACACCTGTAACATAGAAATAAAAAGAAAATATATATATATTATAAATTAAAATATTAACATATTTATTATTATTTTAAACTACATTTTACACTTCATTGAGTACAACAGTAGGGAAAGTGTTGGATAACGGAGGGGAATAATTTACTATTCCCACTCCAATGAGTGCAACAGTAGGAAAAGTGTTGGATAGCGTAGGGGTAAAAATTACTATTCCCACTCCAGCGAGTGCAACAGTAGGGAAAGTGTTGGATAGAGGAGGGGTAAAAATTACTATTCCCACTCCAGTGAGTGCAACAGTAGGGAAAGTGTTGGATAGCGGAGATGTAAAAATTACTATTCCCACTCCAATGAGTGCAACAGTAGGGAAAGTGTTGGATAGCAAAGGGGAAAAAATTACTATTCCCACTTCAGCAAGTGTAACAGTAGGGAAAGTGTTGGATAATGGAGGGGAATAATTTACTATTGCCACTGCAATGAGTGAAACAGTAGGGAAAGTGTTGGATAGCGAAGGGGAAAAAATTACTATTCCCACTCCAGCAAGTGCAACAGTAGGGAAATGTTAACAATTAAAAATTAATAAATGTAATGTAAAAATAAATTAAATATCAATATATAAAATAATATATATATATTTACTTAATAATAATTAATAAATAATTATTTTAATAATTTATAAAATGTTAGAAATATATTAAAAATTATACATACATATATATATATATACATACACCTGTAACATAGAAATAAAAAAAAAATATATATACATATATTATAAATTAAAATATTAAAATATTTATTATTTTTTTAAACTACATTTTACACTACATTGAGTACAACAGTAGGAAAAGTGTTGGATAACAGAGGGGAATAATTTACTATTCCCACTCCAATGAGTGCAACAGTAGGGAAAGTGTTGGATAGCGGAGACGGAAAAATTACTATTCCCACTCCAATGAGTGCAACAGTAGGGAAAATGTTGGATAGCGAAGGGGAAAAAATTACTATTCCCACTCCAGCAAGTGTAACAGTAGGGAAAGATTTGGATAATGGAGGGAAATAATTTACTATTCCCACTGCAATGAGTGCAACAGTAGGGAAAGTGTTGGATAGCAAAGGGGAAAAAATTACTATTCCCACTCCAGCAAGTGCAACAGTAGGGAAAGTGTTGGATAATGGAGGGGAATAATTTACTATTCCCACTCCAATGAGTGCAACAGTAGGGAAAGTGTTGGATAGCGTAGGGGTAAAAATTACTATTCCCACTCCTGCGAGTGCAACAGTAGGGAAAGTGTTGGATAGGGTGCACATAAAAATTACTATTCCCACTCCAGCGAGTGCAACAGTAGGGAAAGTGTTGGATAGCGGAGGGGTAAAAATTACTATTCCCACTCCTATGAGTGCAACAGTAGGGAAAGTGTTGGATAGTGGACACATAAAAATTACTATTCCCACTCCAGCGAGTACAACAGAAGGGAAAGTGTTGCATAGCGGAGGGGTAAAAATTACTATTCCCACTCCAATGAGTGCAACAGTGGGGAAAGTGTTGGATAGCGAAGGGTAAAAAATTACTGTTCCCACTCCAGCAAGTGCAACAGTAGGGAAAGTGTTGGATAATGGAGGGGAATAATTTACTATTCCCACTCCAATGAGTGCAACAGTAGGCAAAGTGTTGGATAGCGTAGGGGTAAAAATTACAAATCCCACTCCAGCGAGTGCAACAGTAAGGAAAGTGTTGGATAGCGGAGACATAAAAATTACTATTCCCACTCCAGCGAGTGCAACAGTAGGGAAAGGTTTGGATAGCGTAGGGGTAAAAATTACTATTCCCACTCCAGCGAGTGCAACAGTAGGGAAAGTGTTGGATAGAGGAGGGGTAAAAATTACTATTCCCACTCCAGCGAGTGCAACAGTAGGGAAAGTGTTGGATAGCGGTGGGGTAAAAATTACTATTCCCACTCCAATGAGTGCAACAGTAGGGAAAGTGTTGGATAGCGGAGGGGAATAAATTACTATTCCCACTCCAATGAGTGCAACAGTAGGGAAAGTGTTGGATAGCGAAGGGGAAAAAATAACTATTCCCACTTCAACGAGTACAACAGTAGGGAAAGTGTCGGATAGCGGAGAGGAATAAATTACTATTCCCACTCCAATGAGTGCAACAGTAGGGAATGTGTTGGATAGCGGAGGGGATAAAACAAAACATTTCAGCTATTGAATGTAAATCCCCAAACAAAATAAAAACAAAACAATTACTAACAATATTTATCAATTAATAAAAGAATATTAATGATCAACTAATGAGAAATGTATTTAAAGTATATTAATTTCAAACCTCTACTCCAATAAACACAGAAACACACACCTAAAAATATTTTCACAATTTCCATAACTAATTATATTTTAATAAATCAGTAACAATTAACAACAAATTAATAAATAATTATTAATACATTAATTCCCACAATTCACAATAGAATTATTAAATACATATTTATGAATTAATACAAATTATTAATAAACTAATTCGAATTAAATTACTTCCCACCCTATTCGCCTATAAACCCACAACCCGTTCCTAAAAAAATAACACAATTAACATAATTACCAATGAATTAATATTAATTAACAATCAATTAATTAATATTCATTAATAAATTAATTTCCACATTTAACAATATACAATATTAAATACATAAATATTAATTAATAAAAAATTATTAATAAATTAATTCTAATTAAATTACTTCCCACCCTATTCCCCTATAAACCCACAACCCGCTCCTAAAAAAATAACACAATTAACATATTTACCAATTTATTAATATTAATTAACAATCAATTAATTAATATTTATTAATAAATTAATTTCCACATTTAACAACATACAATATTAAATACATAAATATTAATTCATAAAAAATATTCCCCGGTAAATGGGACCGCCCGCTATGTGTGCGGCGGTCCCGCACATGTGATTAGGATGCCACCGCCACGGTGGCGGTGGCATCCCCATTTCCAGCATTGTGGCAGGCGGTGCTCACAACACCGCCCGCCACAGTGCTGGAAATGCATGTTGTGCATCTGCATGCACAAGGTGACAGGCACCGCGCGGTGCCTGCCACCTTGTGCATGCAGATGCAGGAGGTACCATAGGTACCCCCATGTGCAGCCCCCACCCCCAACACCCTGGGGCCCGCAACGGGCCCCCAACAGCAAAGACCGCGAGCCTTTCCATGGCGGTGACGCCACCATGGAAAGGCTCATCTGCGCCGGCATCATAATATGGATGGCGGTGTCTTGCAGACACCGCCACCATATTAAACCCTTTTCCGCCCGGTCGACTGTTCGGCTGGGCGGAAAACATGCGGACGGTCTTACCGTCTGCCGGGCTCCCCTCCGCCATGGTAATATGGCGGGGGGGAATTTGTTGGCGGACGGGCGATTATGGCAGGCGGATCGCCACCGCCATGCGGGCGGTGGCGATCCGCCCGACATCGTAATCGACCCCTAAATTACTTCCCACCCTATTTCCCTATAAACCCACAACCCGCTCCTTAAAAAATTACACAATTAACATAATTACCAATTAATTAATAATAATTAACAACCAATTAATAATTAATTAATAATAAATTAATAAACACAATTAACAATATAAAATATTAAATACATAAATATTAATTATTAAAATATATTAATAAATTAATTATAATTAAATTACTTCCCACCCTATTCCCCTATAAACCCACAACCCGCTATGGAACTAAGGGGTCAATTACGATGGCGGTGGACATCCGACCGCGAACGCAAGCCAGAAAACCGCCGGTCATATTAGGATGGCGGTGGGAAATTCCGACCGCCGCTTTTCCGCCGGTTGCCATCCGCACTCCTGCCTGGCGGACGGAGCAGGACCGGGATAATGGTGGCGGTGCAGAGCAGGCTCCGCCGGCAGGAGTATGATGCTGGCGGTAGCCAGCCTTTCCTCAGCTGTCAGACCGCCATGGAAAGGCAAGCGGAGATTGTCTTCCGGGGGCCCGTTGCGGGCCCCCAATGTTTTGGGGGGGTGTGGGTGCACTGGGGGGGTACCCATGGTCCCCCCTACATTTCCCTGTACCAGGTGGCAGGCACTGAGCAGTGCCTGCCACGCAGTGCAGGGAAATGCAGGACATGCTCCTTTGGACATCGCGGTGGTGCTGCGGGCAGCAGCAACCGCCGCAATGTTAAGGCCCGCGATCCGACCGCCGCGGTCGGATTTTGACCGCGGGTCATCGTAATTCGACCGGCGGTGATGTCGCGGTCCATGCGGGCGGTCTTTTCCCGCTACCATGGCGGTCGGGGAGGTTTTCCGACCGCCATCGTAATAGGTCCCTAAAACGCTGAATTAAATTAAAATACAATTAATAACTTCTAAAAATGTTAATAAATGTATTATAATTAAATTATTTCCCACCCTATTCCCCTATAAACCCACAACCCGCTACGGAACTAAAATGCTAAATTAAATTAAAATACAATTAATAACTTCTAAAAAGTTACCACATATAATAAAAAACAAATGGAATACTTAGACAAAAAAATAGAACACATACATTTAAAATACATACTAAAATACATAACACTAACTAAAATAACGATATTT
>CAWUFW010027047.1:0-29269 GCA_963921515.1 Calotriton arnoldi | reverse complement strand
AGGCATCTGGCACCCCTGGGTAAGGGTGGTAGTAGTGGTAGGCATCCAGCCCCCCATGGGTAGAGGTGGTAGTAGTGGTAGGCATCTGGCACCCCTGGGTAGAGGTGGTAGTAGTGGTAGGCATCTGGCACCCCTGGGTAGGGGTGGTAGTAGTGGTAGGCATCTGGCACCCCTGGGTAAGGGTGGTAGTAGTGGTAGGCATCTGGCACCCCCTGGGTAAGGGTGGTAGTAGTGGTAGGCATTTGGCACCCCCTGGGTAAGGGTGTTAGTAGTGGTAGGCATCCAGCCCCCCATGGGTAGAGGTGGTAGTAGTGGTAGGCATCTGGCACCCCCTGGGTAGAGGTGGTAGTAGTGGTAGGCATCCAGCCCCCCATGGGTAGAGGTGGTAGTAGTGGTAGGCATCTGGCACCCCTGGGTAAGGGTGGTAGTAGTGGTAGGCATCTGGCACCCCTGGCAAGGGTGGTAGTAGTGGTAGGCATCTGGCACCCCCTGGGTAAGGGTGGTAGTAGTGACAGGCATCCAGCCCCCCATGGGTAGGAGGTGGTAGTGGGTAGGCATCTGGCACCCCTGGGTAAGGGTGGTAGTAGTGACAGGCATCCAGCCCCCATGGGTAGAGGTGGTAGTAGTGGTAGGCATCTGGCACCCCTGGGTAGAGGTGGTAGTAGTGGTAGGCATCTGGCACCCCTGGGTAGAGGTGGTAGTAGTGGTAGGCATCTGGCACCCCTGGGTAGGGGTGGTAATAGTGGTAGGCATCTGGCACCCCTGGGTAAGGGTGGTAGTAGTGGTAGGCATCTGGCACCCCCTGGGTAAGGGTGGTAGTAGTGGTAGGCATCTGGCACCCCTGGGTAAGGGTGGTAGTAGTGACAGGCATCCAGCCCCCCATGGGTAGAGGTGGTAGTAGTGGTAGGCATCTGGCACCCCTGGGTAGATGGTAGTAGTAGTAGGCATCTGGCACCCCCTGGGTAGAGGTGGTAGTAGTGGTAGGCATCTGGCACCCCTGGGCAGAGGTGGTAGTAGTGGTAGGCATCTGACACCCCTGGGTAGGGGTGGTAGTAGTGACAGGCATCCAGCCCCATGGGTAGAGGTGGTAGTAGTGGTAGGCATCTGACACCCCTGGGTAGGGGTGGTAGTAGTGACAGGCATCTGGCACCCCCTGGGTAAGGGTGGTAGTAGTGGTAGGCATCCAGCCCCTCATGGGTAGAGGTGTAGTAGTGGTAGGCATCTGGCCCCCCTGGGTAGAGGTGGTAGTAGTGGTAGGCATCTGACACCCCCTGGGTAGGGGTGGTAGTAGTGACAGGCATCCAGCCCCCCATGGGTAGAGATGGTAGTAGTGGTAGGCATCTGACACCCTCTGGGTAGGGGTGGTAGTAGTGACAGGAATCTGGCACCCCTGGCTAAGGGTGGTAGTAGTGGTAGGCATCCAGCCCCCCATGGGTAGAGGTGGTAGTAGTGGTAGGCATCTGGCACCCCCTGGGTAGAGTGGTAGTAGTGGTGGGCATCTGGCACCCCTGGGTAGGGGTGGTAGTAGTGACAGGCATCCAGCTCCCCATGGGCAGAGGTGGTAGTAGTGGTAGGCATCTGACATACCCTGGGTAGGGGTGGTAGCAGTGACAGGCATCTGGCACCCCCTGGGTAAGGGTGGTAGTAGTGGTAGGCATCCAGCCCCCCATGGGTAGAGGTGGTAGTAGTGGTAGGCATCTGGCATCCCCTGGGTAAGGGTGGTAGTAGTGACAGGCATCCAGCCCCCCATGGGTAGAGGTGGTAGTAGTGGTAGGCATCTGGCACCCCTGGGTAGAGGTGGTAGTAGTGGTAGGCATCTGGCACCCCTGGGTAGGGGTGGTAGTAGTGACAGGCATCTGGCACCCCTGGGTAAGGGTGGTAGTAGTGGTAGGCATCCAGCCCCCCATGGGTAGAGGTGGTAGTAGTGGTAGGCATCTGGCACCCCCTGGGTAAGGGTGGTAGTAGTGACAGGCATCCAGCTCCCCATGGGTAGAGGTGGTAGTAGTGGTAGGCATCTGGCACCCCCTGGGTAAGGGTGGTAGTAGTGGTAGGCATCTGGCACCCCTGGGTAAGGGTGGTAGTAGTGGTAGGCATCTGGCACCCCTGGGTAAGGGTGGTAGTAGTGACAGGCATCCAGCCCCCCATGGGTAGAGGTGGTAGTAGTGGTAGGCATCTGGCACCCCTGGGTAGAGGTGGTAGTAGTAGTAGGCATCTGGCACCCCTGGGTAGAGGTGGTAGTAGTGGTAGGCATCTGGCACCCCTGGGTAGAGGTGGTAGTAGTGGTAGGCATCTGACACCCCTGGGTAGGGGTGGTAGTAGTGACAGGCATCCAGCCCCCATGGGTAGAGGTGGTAGTAGTGGTAGGCATCTGACACCCCTGGGTAGGGGTGGTAGTAGTGACAGGCATCTGGCACCCCTGGGTAAGGGTGGTAGTAGTGGTAGGCATCCAGTCCCCCATGGGTAGAGGTGGTAGTAGTGGTAGGCATCTGGCACCCCTGGGTAGAGGTGGTAGTAGTGGTAGGCATCTGACACCCCTGGGTAGGGGTGGTAGTAGTGACAGGCATCCAGCCCCCATGGGCAGAGATGGTAGTAGTGGTAGGCATCTGACACCCTCTGGGTAGGGGTGGTAGTAGTGACAGGAATCTGGCACCCCTGGCTAAGGGTGGTAGTAGTGGTAGGCATCCAGCCCCCCATGGGTAGAGGTGGTAGTAGTGGTAGGCATCTGGCACCCCCTGGGTAGAGGTGGTAGTAGTGGTAGGCATCTGGCACCCCCTGGGTAGGGGTGGTAGTAGTGACAGGCATCCAGCCCCCATGGGTAGAGGTGGTAGTAGTGGTAGGCATCTGACACACCCTGGGTAGGGGTGGTAGCAGTGACAGGCATCTGGCACCCCCTGGGTAAGGGTGGTAGTAGTGGTAGGCATCCAGCCCCCCATGGGTAGAGGTGGTAGTAGTGGTAGGCATCTGGCACCCCCTGGGTAAGGGTGGTAGTAGTGACAGGCATCCAGCCCCCCATGGGTAGAGGTGGTAGTAGTGGTAGGCATCTGGCACCCCCTGGGTAGAGGTGGTAGTAGTGGTAGGCATCTGGCACCCCCTGGGTAGGGGTGGTAGTAGTGACAGGCATCTGGCACCCCCTGGGTAAGGGTGGTAGTAGTGGTAGGCATCCAGCCCCCCACGGGTAGAGGTGGTAGTAGTGGTAGGCATCTGGCACCCCCTGGGTAGAGGTGGTAGTAGTGGTAGGCATCTGACACCCCCTGGGTAGGGGTGGTAGTAGTGACAGGCATCTGGCACCCCCTGGGTAAGGGTGGTAGTAGTGGTAGGCATCCAGCCCCCCATGGGTAGAGGTGGTAGTAGTGGTAGGCATCTGGCACCCCCTGGGTAGAGGTGGTAGTAGTGGTAGGCATCTGGCACCCCCTGGGGAGGGGTGGTAGTAGTTACAGGCATCCAGCCCCCATGGGTAGAGGTGGTAGTAGTGGTAGGCATCTGACACCCCTGGGTAGGGGTGGTAGTAGTGATAGGCATCTGGCACCCCTGGGTAAGGGTGGTAGTAGTGGTAGGCATCCAGCCCCCCATGGGTAGAGGTGGTAGTAGTGGTAGGCATCTGGCACCCCTGGGTAAGGGTGGTAGTAGTGACAGGCATCCAGCCCCCCATGGGTAGAGGTGGTAGTAGTGGTAGGCATCTGGCACCCCCTGGGTAGAGGTGGTAGTAGTGGTAGGCATCTGGCACCCCCTGGGTAGAGGTGGTAGTAGTGGTAGGCATCTGGCACCCCCTGGGTAGAGGTGGTAGTAGTGGTAGGCATCTGGCACCCCATGGGTAGAGGTGGTAGTAGTGGTAGGCATCTGACACCCCCTGGGTAGGGGTGGTAGTAGTGACAGGCATCCAGCACCCCATGGGTAGAGGTGGTAGTAGTGGTGGGCATCTGATACCCCCTGGGTAGGGGTGGTAGTAGTGACAGGCATCTGGCACCCCCTGGGTAAGGGTGGTATTAGTGGTAGGCATCCAGCCCCCCATGGGTAGATGTGGTAGTAGTGGTAGGCATCTGGCACCCCCTGGGTAGAGGTGGTAGTAGTGGTAGGCATCTGGCACCCCTGGGTAGGGGTGGTAGTAGTGATAGGCATCCAGCCCCCCATGGGTAGAGGTGGTAGTAGTGGTAGGCATCTGACACCCCCTGGGTAGGGGTGGTAGTAGTGACAGGCATCTGGCACCCCTGGGTAAAGGTGGTAGTAGTGGTAGGCATCCAGCCCCCCATGGGTAGAGGTGGTAGTAGTGGTAGGCATCTGGCACCCGCTGGGTAAGGGTGGTAGTAGTGACAGGCATCCAGCCCCCCATGGGTAGAGGTGGTAGTAGTGGTAGGCATCTGACACACCCTGGGTAGGGGTGGTAGTAGTGACAGGCATCTGGCACCCCCTGGGTAAGGGTGGTAGTAGTGGTAGGCATCCAGCCCCCCATGGGTAGAGGTGGTAATAGTGGTAGGCATCTGGCACCCCCTGGGTAGAGGTGGTAGTAGTGGTAGGCATCTGGCACCCCCTGGGTAGGGGTGGTAGTAGTGACAGGCATCCAGCCCCCCATGGGTAGGGGTGGTAGTAGTGGTAGGCATCTGACATCCCCTGGGTAGGGGTGGTAGTAGTGACAGGCATCTGGCACCCCCTGGGTAAGGGTGGTAGTAGTGGTAGGCATCCAGCCCCCCATGGGTAGAGGTGGTAGTAGTGATAGGCATCTGGCACCCCCTGGGTAAGGGTGGTAGTAGTGACAGGCATCCAGCCCCCCATGGGTAGAGGTGGTAGTAGTGGTAGGCATCTGGCACACCCTGGGTAGAGGTGGTAGTAGTGGTAGGCATCCGGGCCCCTATGTGTATATGTGGCATTGGTGATGGCCATCCCGCCCCTATGGTGCTTCTGTTGCTGGTGTAAGTAATTTCTGCATCCCTCTGTGTGTGTGTGATATGTCGGGTACGTGTAGTTTGTTTTTGTGGTTGGTGTCTGACTTACCTTCTGCGCCGTACGCGTCCGTGCCTGTTCCGGTAGTAGATGTAGAATATTGGTAGGATCGGCACGATGGGATTCATGGTTGGTTCGTCTCATTCGTCTTTCTCGTTGCTTCGCCTCGTCCTCGTCGCTGGCGTGTTCGTCTCGTAGCCGTGGATCGTGTTGTGGCGCGAATCGGAGCTTATGTGCGCCTCTCCCGGATGCTTTGACGTGCCGTGCGTAGCGACGGGTTCGGCGCGTACGGGAAGCGCATCATACTTGTCCGGCCGGACGGGGCTGCATTCTGGCTTCCGTGCGACTCGATTATGCGTTTACGGATCCGGCTCGGTCGGGGAACAGGACCTGGATTGGGTGAGTACGACTGGGTCGGAATCTATGCTGTTGTGCGCATCGTACTTGCTCGTTCGGAATGATGTGCAGTTCGGTCGGGAAACAGGCATTCGCATGGCTTTTTTCCCGACCGAATGATGTTAGGTGCGCCTCCGACCGAGATCGGAATCGTCCCCTTAGTTTTAAAGTTATCTGTACAGTGGGAATTGGAAGTATATGGGACTGATGTCACAGTGTGGGCATGAAGATCCCTCAAGAAGTAAACTATGTCCTGGTCAACCCCCATGTCCAAGATGATTCTCCAAAGTTTGTCACAATTAACCTAATCAAAGGCCGAGGTTAAATCCATGATGGCTGAATAGATCCCTTTCGAGCCACTGTGTATTTATTCAAAATCAGATAGAGATTCAAACACTGGCCAACAGTTGATCTTCCAGGTCTGAAGCCATATTGGAGATCAGATAGTATGTTATACTTATGATCCCGAGACCAGGCTGTTATTCTAGCCAACAAGATCCTCCCAGGACCTTTACAACAGAATCAATCAGGGAGATAGGTCTATAACACAGCGGACTATCCCTGTCCCATTTTTTCTATACTGGGACAATAACTGCAGGAGCCCAGGGAGAGCAGGACCTTCTTCCTTAGAAGCATTCAAAACATTAGTTAAGACGGGGGCCCAGGTGTCAATGTCACTCTAGTAAAGATCAGGAGGGATCAATCAGGTCCTGGCACCTTGTTTTTACATAGGCCCAAAATTTCCTTAGCCAAGGTGAATACAAGGTGGGATACCCCTTCGATAGGTTGTACTTCCTCGCTGTTGGCTAAGTCTGGCCCCATTGTATACCCCCTCGAAGTAGGAAATCAAACTGTCTGCTTCAATGTGATACACTAAGGAGGGAGCATCAGCCTGGGCAAAGTAAAGCTGGTTAATGATGCCCCAAAATGTAGCACTGTTTCTTAAATAACCAGGGTCAAACAGATTATCCCATGCTGCGTCCCTAATCTGGTTTTTACACCTGCTCACTTAAATTTTTTAATTACGTCGACATTGTACCATCAGAAAAGCGTCCCTAAGAATCACCTTAAGGGCCTTTTTTTAGTCTCTGTAGGCATGTGAGCACCCTTTATCGAAGCCTTTTGGGCCAACAGGGGATCTAGGGCCCACAGGACAACTTAGAGACTCAGAGACTACACAGTCAATATGGGAAAAGCATTTAAAGTCTTTTGGGAGCAAAAAGAGCCACCTAAACATGTTGCAATCTCTTTTATACATTTGGTGGAAAGGGTATGTCTGAGATGCTCTGGTGATACCTGTGACCACTGTAGGCTTCTACCTTAACTAGTGGGTTTCAAAATCCTTCTGGGTCCCCCAGAACTCTGCTTAGTTGCCTCACCCCAGCTGAGAGAAAACAGTTAGGGTTGTGGTCGCTGTGAGAGCTGCACTCAATTTTAGCCTCTAAAATGTGAGAAAAAATAAATGGCGAAACAAAAATAAAGTCTATAAATAAGGCACATCCCCTGCCAGTTAAAGTAGGGATCAATGTGAAGACTAAATCATACTTTAAAAAAAAAAAGTTTTTATTTTCAATGTAGCATAAAAAACATTTTGTAATGCTTCTTCCAAGATTTACATTAAGTGCTTATAGAGATCGAAATACATAACATAAATAAATACATTTAACATGAAGAAACCTTAAAAATGACTCATACAAAAAGCTTAATTATTTCCATTCTTTCCATATTCTGTTAAATTTAATTACAGAACCCACTCTCCTTGCATATATAGTTTCCCGATTAAAAATTCTATTCATTTTTTTTACCCATTGGGAGATAGTTGGAGTTACTACTGTTTTCCAATTAGCCAAGATTAATGACCTTGCCACCAATGTAGAGATAAAAATTAATTGGTATTGAGGTAGAGTTAATACATTTCGAGCTTCTAATCGACCTAAAAGAGCTGTAGAGGCCTCGAGAGGAAGATCAACTGTCAGTATTCTTCTTACTTCTGAAAAAACATTTTCCCAAAAGCTTACAATCTGGGTGCAAGTAAATCCCACATGTAGCCAATCTCCTAAGGCCTGATGGCATCTAAAACATCAAGGATTGACTGCAGGGTAGATTTTATGGAGTTTGGCTGGAGTAAAATAAATCAGCCATTTACTGTAAAACGCCATCCTCCTTAGGTTAGCTGCTCTTACTGCTTTATAACTTATTTTATTGAAACTGTGCCATTGCTCAAGGTTGAGACGGCAGTCGAATGACTCAGAGAATTTTTCCAAATGGATTAGAACTAATTGGTCATTCTGAGTAGATTTTAACAGTTTATATCAGTTCCCAATTCCCCTAACTTTAAGTGTAAAATGAGCTTTACTTAATAATAACCGTTTAGAATTGTCCAAGTTCCTTAGTCCTGAGCAAAAAGTATTTATCTGGAAGTGACTAAAAAAAAGGGACGTCTTAATATTGCTGTTATACGACCTGATTTCCTGCCAAGTTCTCAATCTGCCATTTAAAAAAAATCCTGAAGTTTGCAGAATCCGGATTTAGCCCAGAGATCACAAGTCCGGATGGACATATGTAGTCCCAAGGAGAGACATTCCACTACTCTCAGCTGCGGGTGTAGCCAAGGGATATCAAATGTCTCCCAGACCTTCTGGAACTGAGAGGCTACAATCTTGGGAATTTTGTATCGTGATCTCTTTGGAAGCTTAGGGATTCGCAAGAAAGGAGCAAGAGTGATCTCCATTTCCCCCAGCATTAGATCAAGAAAAAAGTTAGCCGAAGACATCTCTTCCAAGCTGTTGTAATTTAACCAATTGATTAGTGAAGCTTGATAGTATAATCGTAGATTGGGTAACGCAAGACGCCCATCTTCGACTTGTAGAGTTTCTAGCTTTAGTCTAGGTTTTCTGCCCTGCCATATAAAGGATCTTATTTCAGAATTAATTTGCTCAAAAAAGGACTGAGGCACCTTGACCATCAAGTTGGAAAATAAAAATAAGAACAAGGGTAGTATATTCATTTTAATAAGAGCTACTCTGCCCATAATTTTCAAAGGAAGGTCCTTCCATTGGGATAGCAGATTTCGCATCTTATTAAAAGTAGGGATATATTTAGGCAAAAATAAATCTTTCAGATGGGACGTAACAAATATTCCCAGATATCTTATAGAATGGGACCTGAGGTGTTGTCCTTGCATCGAGAGAGGTAAGACAGCTGGGGAGCAGTTAAAAAGGAGAGCCTCTGACTTTGCTTGATTAATTTTATAGCACCTAATAGCTGTAAATTCACTTATTTTGGCCAAAGTGCACACGATATTGTCTTCTTCAGCTGCCAGATATAAAGCCATATCATCGGTGAACAGCTTCAATTTAGCGGCGCCTGGGACCCGGGGTAAGATAGAGCGATCTTACCTTATTGCACATGCTAGAGGTTCCAAAAGTAAGGAAAACAGTATTGGAGAAAAGGGGCAGCCTTGCCGCGTCCCCCGGCTAATGGAGATCGTGCCAGCTTTATTGCCTTTTATTATTATGGACGCCTGAGCGCCTAAATAGAGATTTCTGACTGCTTGACAGAGTTCAGATGGAAGCGTCAATTTACTTAGAATAGCAAATAGTACGTTCCACTGAACTCTGTCGAACCCTTTCTCTGCGACTAACATCATAATGACTGCTTTCGTTTTATTGGTGTTAAAATAATCAATTGATTGGCTTAGATAATGAGTATTAGTAGCTAGAAGTCTACCTGGGATAAACCCATTCTGGTCCCTGTGCACAAGAGAGATAGACACTTGAGATAAACGATTTGCCAGAATCTTAGAAAAGATCTTGTAATCATTGTTAAGCAGACTTATCAGTCGATAAGAATTGATCTCCTCCTCTGCTTTACCTTTTTTTAACGAAGCTGACTACTACAGCTTGCGTGAACGAAACAGGGACCGTTTCACCTTTCAAAATTTCATTAAATAAAAATTTCAAAACAGAGCTAAGCTGTGGTAAAAAAAGCTTGTAAAACTCTATGGGGATCCCATCACACCCACAAGCTTTAGCAGAGGGTGAAGACATCACGCAGTGATTTATTATTTCTGCTGTAATTTCCGTGATTAAGCTATCTTTTTTCTCCTGCGATATAGAAGGACAATTAATGCGATTGAGCCAGGCATCCACTGCCTCTGATGAGATGCTATGAGGATCGGAATAAAGCTTCCTATAATGTTCCAGAAAAATGGCAGAGATTTCCTGGGGATGTGGAGTAGATCTACCAGTAATTGGGTCATTTATCTTTTTGATAGTGTTCCTATTGACCCTACGTTTTGCTGACCATGCAAGATATTTGCCTATGTGTTTATTCTCTTCATACCTTTTCTGCAGGAACGCATCATGCGCAAGAATTTCCTTGGAAACGAAGAAATCTTGTAAGTTATGTTTAATTTGATGCAGCTTTATTTTATTTTCCCTGGAGGGTGCTGCTAAATATTGAGCCATGAGAATAGAAAACTGATTCTCTAGCTGAGACTTTTCTTCTTTCTCTTTACGCCTTTATATGTATTATAATTAATTACTTCCTCTCGAAAAATGCCTTCAGAGCCCCCCAGACTGCAAACATCGGGGCTGTATTTTTATTGTGTTTTCAGAAATCCTCTAGCAACAAATGCATGCCAGCCACCCATTGCTTGTCCACTAAGAGAGACTTGTCCAATGACCATCTAAGCTCCGTTCGAACTTGGATTTGAATTTGAAATTGGACTGAAATTAACGCATGATCAGAGAAAGGTTTTTCAATAATCTCTGATTTAGGGGTCGATTCCGATCTCGGCCGGTAGGGCACCGAATCGGATTCGGCTTAACTGGATCCGATTCGGAGCCCTCTTTCCCGACCGATTCGTACGTGCGTCCGGGCGAGCGAGTACGATGCGAGCGCGTGCGAATTCGCCGACCGACTCGTACGTCCGTCCCAACCGCACCGACCAACTCGCACGGATGCACCTCGCACCGCGCAATGGAGACGTTCCCCGGCCGGGCAAGTACGATGCGTGTCGCGAGCAGTCCGACCGACTCGCGCCGTCCGGCTCGAAGAAGCAGTCGGAGCCGTACTTCGGGGGTCCGTGTCAGACCCCCCTGTACGCGTAGCCGTGCGAGTCGCACACAGGGGGGACCCATGGGTCCCCCCTACCTGTGCGTGTACGGCGCGAGTCGCTTCGCCGCGTACACGCTGTAGGGGGCGCCCTTGTTCGCCTCGCACCCATTGAGTCAATGGGATCCCGCGTACGCGTTGTACGACAGGCTCCCATTGACTTCAATGGGAGTCCGACCGAATCGAGTCCGATAGCATGCGTACGCATCGTACTCGTTCGGTCGGGCTGCACTGGTCCGATTCGGTCGGAAATCTCTCCGGGTCCGGCTCGGTCGGAGAGATTTCCGGCCCGAATCGGAATCGGCCCCTTAGTGTTTAAAAGAGCATGTGAGACGAGAAAAAGGTCAATTCGTGGAGACGAATGATATCTCTTTGAGTCGCAAGTAAACTTCTTCTCTCTGGGCAATTCGTCACGCCAGCAGTCAACCAATCTTAAATCCCGTATCAACTCTTGACACAGCCTGATAGATTTCGGTTCAGTCTGAGATTTCTGGGGTCGTGATGAATCAATGGTTGGATTAATTAGCAGATTAAAATCCTCCCCAATAACCAAGTATCCTGCTTGAGCAGTGGCGAAATCATATAATGACTGGAGCGTCTCTGGTGAGTCTTCTATTGGGTCATAAAAGCTAACAAAATTAAATTGTTGGTTGCAGATCTTCATCTGTAGCCAAAGCCGTCTCGCTCTATTTTCCCTCTGGACCATTGCAATATCCCCCTGTATCTTTTTACTAACTAATATGGCTACTCCTCTATTAGCCGCACTTACGGAGGCAAAAAATTCATATTGAACAAAGGCAGGGGTTTTATCCCTTGGCGCGCCCTCCTTGCAATGAATCTCCTGTAAAAAGATTATGTCGGCTTGAAAGGTCTTAAACCAGGCCAACATAGAGCGGCGCTTCAGTCTATTATTGAAACCGTTTACATTACAGGAAATAATCTTTAATGGTCTAGCAGTCATTTAAGAATAGAAATAGGAAAAATTATTATTTCGATCCCTTGTATTTCTATCAGAAATTTGCTACTTTTTATTTTTTCACCCCCCGTACCCAGTAAACCCAACTCCCTTCCCCCCACCCTTCGTGAAACCTTCCTCCCCACACCCACGGATCGCCTCCATATTGGAGCCTCCCGCATCTGGGGCTCCCTGAGGTGACTCCCCCCTCCTAGTGCTCCTGAAACCCTCCCACCTACTCCATGTGCCCCCACCCACCTCCCAACATTGGGGTGCTGTGACATGGCACCCAGGTGGTGAACCAGTAGCTGGGGGTCCAAGAAAACATTAAAAAAAAGAAAAAGAGAAAGAGACATCGAGAAAAAGAAAAATAGAAAAAAAAAAGGGAGAAGCAGAAGGATAAGCACCTAGTTCCAGCTTCATTCAATTAAACTTTTGCTGTTAGCAGACTTGGAAATCATTTTAACCCCCCCCCCCTGAATGTTGCAAAGAATGGAGGAGCTCCTGCACCTCTTGAACTGATTGAAATATATGGACTCTCCCCTTATGGAGAACTTTCAACTTCGATTGTTAGACTAATCCTGCAGGAGCTTCAACTTGTAGAAAACAGTTTATCATGCCTCTAAATTCCTTTCTGCGCTTAGTCGAGAGGGCAGACATATCTGAAAAAATGTTAAAAGAAAAATTGTCACTTGTCTGCTACCCTTTATCACGGATTGCACAGGCTAAAATGTTCTCCTTTATTCTAAAGTCTCCGAAGTTCACAATAATTGTTCTCGGGTTTTTGGCGTTTGGATATTGAGCTGCCAGAACTCGGTGTGCACGTAAGATCATGAGATCCCTCATCTGGACAGTGGCTTCAGGGCATATATATTTGGTGACCAGGTCCGTTATAACTTTGTCCATTGGTTGCCCCTTCTTGTAGCCTTCCGGAATCCCTGTAATACGTAAGTTGCATCTTCGAGCACGATTTTCCGCATCGTCTATCTTTAGCTGAAGACTTGCTAGCTCGGTTTGTAGTTTAACTACCTGATCTGTTTGCCGGGGGCGGAGTCTTCAAGATCAGATATACGCTGTTCCGCTACCGAGACTCGAGATGTGAGCTGCTGAACATAAGACTGGATTGAGTTCAGTTGTGACTCCGTCCTTTTCTGAGCTTCTTCTTGGGAGAATTTTTGAGCTCTGTTAAGAAGGGTTTGTGTAGAATCTTCTGTAGCAGACACGCTCCTTAAGTCTAATGGCATTGAATCCAATCTCTGAGTAATTAGGCTCTGAAGCAAAATCTTGTCTGGTGTTGCAGTTGCGGCTTCCATTGCCGTTGTAAAAAGGGACGCGTTCAAAAGCTTGCGGGTCCCCACATCCTGAAGTGCAGGGTTAATATTAGGTTTAGATAAAATGAAACATTTTAAATTAGTTTGTGTCTGAGCCTTCGTGTTGGGTCCCACAGAGAACGGGCAAGGAGAGTGCTGTTTATCAGCTAGGAGGCCCACTGTTGTTGAAACCACTGGTGTTGGTGTTGTCGATGAAGACTTGTCATTGCATTGGGAGAAACTAAGTTAGCTGGGCTGAGGGGAAGCTTATCCCTGTTACTCGTAGCTTCCAAAGACTTCGTTGTTGATTGGGACAATATTGCTTTATGGACTTCGTGGCCCTGGGGAGCATTCATGACTTGCTGATTATCAAACTTCTTTTGAAAACCCGCACCTCCCAGACCTAATAAGCCTACGGGCTTATTAGATGAATCCTTTCATACACTTCCACTTCCACTGAACAGCCTGAACTCAACATCTTTAAGGGATGGGCTCTTACTCTTACAACGTGTTCTTGTGCCCCTTGCAGAGTTTGCCATCAAACGAGGTTTCACCGTAGTATCACGAGAAATTCTTTTCATATTAATTATCCCCTCAGTCTTGTTTCCGTTTCCTTAGGAGCCAGATATGGAGATGTTTAAGAGGAGGGCGCAAGCCGCACCCAGTCTAACTAGGCCGCTTCCGCGCCTTATCCCCTATGCGTCTATCCTAGAAGTCTCATAAGTCTCAGGTCCCCCTCTTACTTAGTCCATATAGCCTGCATGTAAGTGATATTTTAAAACCTTAATTCGTAGTGTGAAAAAAAAAAAAGGAAGAGAGAAAAATAAAACGGCACCCAAGCCACGACCTTAAACACGTCTCAGCTCCCGTTCTCTAATTCCGCAATTCTAGTCGCTGTCTGCAACTATGTTTCAACCGAGTCCCTTACGGCGAGCTGTTCCATATCTCACCTCATAATGAGAGATTGGGAGGCTGCAGAATCAATCAAAGAAGGGCCCAGGAGCAGCGTCATGATCCTCTTCAAAAACCTTTCAGGAGGAAAACACTCCCGGCCGCCACAGCCCTACCGCCAGTGTTCTCTCAGGGCACCCAATCCGCCGCCTCAGCCTCTGCCTTTCATAAACAGTGCTGGCTTTCACCGCGAGGGAGTAGCGCTATCCAGAGAGGTAATGCAGGAAACGTAGGATCTCGTGTGTGTAATTAGTGCACTGCAGGCACAGTCATTCCGGACTGAAAGGGAGCCTGCAAGCACTCGCCCAGGTACAACAAGCAAGAGCCGCCGCCACCTCCTCTCACAATCGAGCTGGCCCGCCAGCACTTGGCCACGCCCACCTCAGTCACGGAGTATGACGGGAGCTCCCGTGACCGTTGCCCGTAGCCGACTAAATCATACTTGCCAAGGATAGAATTTAATAAGTTCTCTTGTGGAGAATGATCCAAATGCAGATCCTCTGGCGATACGGCAGGGTAGTAGGGTCGTCACACAGGTGACAATTAAAGTCTCCCGCTAGTATTATGTTCAAGACCTCCCATTTAGTCCTCTCCAGTTGGCCAAGAAAAGAATCCAAAGTATGAAAATTATCAGTATCCTGCAGGGAGTTTCTAAGTATTGTAAATCTTAACATTAAGGTTTTGGGTGCCGCTACAAAAGAAAGCAAAAGTGCTTGTAAGTTGGGGGACCTTGTCTCAAAAATCTCAACATCCCCTTCGACTGCAAGAGCTATAAAAACAGTCAGTCCATCTTTCACCCAACCCTTTCGAGATTCACATGCTGGAATGGAGTAAGACTTATACCCCTCCAGGTGACAACTGACTATAGCCCAGGTCTCCTGTAAACATGTCAGTCCAAACTGTTTCACATAATTAGTCCAAGCTGGATCACTAAGTTGACATCCAAGATCTGCTGTGTTCCAGCTAATGAGTCTGATATCTTCGGGGGCCCAGTAGGTTATAGCAACTGCAGGTGGAGTACATGTCCCAGATGAAGGACTCAGGATGGAGTCAGGCCGGATCAGTCAATCACGCATGCCAAGGGGGCTAAGCAGCAGGAATCGATTGAAAGCTTCCAGCTTAAATGGTACCACTAACCCCTTGTTCTGACGTGAGAGAGGCTGAGAGAGCATAAGTTTTAGACAATGGGACACTTGATCCATCTTGTAGACGAATCCTAAGGGCAAGGCTAAACCTGTTGATCTCATTTCTGATCTCATCGAGTCGAGAACATAACTGATATTGGATCAATTAAAATTAATAATCATGCATTCTTAAGAAAAGACTTTGGGGTGCTGCCAATCCAGTGCACTCATCCAACCAGATTAATCCACGCCCCTAGAGATGCACCACCATAGTTGTGTAAGCCCCCAACCAGTGTGTCACCTTATTCTTGAGTTGCATATCATTCTCTGAAGAGTCAGACTGAGGTGGGGGGACATTCCCCTATACCACAACATAAGCAGTCACCTTGGGGCAGGTTGATGGTAACTTTGGGGGTCTTAAACTTGTTGGAGGGTTCATTTTGGTTGAAAGGAAACAGGGCAGGGATTTAATTCCTTTATGGCATATATTGGGGGCGTTTGACGTATGTATCTCCATTCATTCGGCCCATGACAGATGGCTCACCAGTCTCACTAGATGTCATTCGATGCAGGCCATGAGCCACATTTGGAACCGAAGCAGCGACGGGTCTAACAGGCCCTTGGGTGTATAATACATCCCTGAGTGGAGCCTGTTTTCCCTACCAGTCAGTAAGCCCCCCTAATGTGGTTAACGGTGGAGTGGATGGCTTAGATGTGGCAACCCCTATTTGATCTTTAATCTGCTGCTCAAACCTGTCCAAACGTAAAGACACAGGCTTCAAGAGACTCATTATCAGCTTCTTGATCTTCAGATAAAGACCTTCAAAAGGGGTTTGCAAGTTGACGAACCCACCCCGAGCTGGTCTGCTCCAGTAGGTGGATGTCCTATTACCTTACAAGTGGATAAATTGCACTGTCTTGGACTGCTTTTCTCCTTTCTCTTTCTCTTAGGTACCTGCATGGCCAGTTCAGGTGAAAGCAGGGGCCGGTGTATGAATGCTTGTATCTGAAAGGGGCCATTGTTGCATGGCTCGTACTTGTATCCTGTTCTGTGTGAGTATAATGGTGGCCTGGTCAGAGTCAGAAGTAACAACATCTTTGGCATTCGTTAATCAGGTATAACCATGAACTTGTGCATAAGAGGCCAACTCCTACTCTACATTATCAATTTGTTCAGAAAGCGCACCCACAGCTAAGGGCAGGTGTGTTAGAATGGATGACTTACCCGGTGCCATCCTGGGCACTGGTCTATCATTATCCAAAGTAGTCTCTTTGGTGGGACTTGCTTTCCTTTTGCCCATGATGAACATCTGACAATTTGCCCAGGGGGCTGGCAGGCTAGAAGTTAGTGGGGGGGGCGCTCCAGTCTCAGCCTGCCGCATACGTGACTGCTCTTGGCCCAGTATTAGCGTGGGCATGTACCTGTCCCGCATTGTGGGACAAGGTGCAGGCTTTTAAGAGCTATCGCACTTCAGGTGCTGGTGTAACAAGGCGGCTCCTGTTGCAAGGAAAGATGGGGCCCATAGTCCTCCTGGCTGCTGCTACCTGTGCAGTGGGACAAGCCACTGGCTTTTAAGCGCTACTGCGCTTCAGTGTACATTTAGTACAAAGTTTAGACTTACATTTCTCCACCCCCTCAATTTAGGGGGAGGAGTCCAAATAAACATAATTAATGACTATAAAGTTGCTTCTAGTAACTTTACAACCATATTCTGTATTCTGCACACTTTTCAGGACCTCCGCAACTAGGGCAGAGACCTATGCAATAGAGGCAGAGACCTCTGCATGAAGGGAATATGAGAATTTTATACACCTGAAATCTATCTCATACACCTAACAACAATACCTTTCAAAACATAAATACTGCACACACCATAGGAACTGCTTATTTCCCTCCTCTTACCTTTCAAATTCTGTGGCCACTACATTTTGCATGAAGTGTTCTGTAGAGGAAGAGAAATTTCACTGAGGAGACAATCTATGTGTGTATATATATATATATATATATATATATATATATATATATATATATATATATATATATATATTTTTTTTTAAATCTTTTTATTGGAATTCTCAACCTACATCACACATTTCACCATCTAACGAAAGGCAGAAGGTCACCAGAGGCTGGCCAAAAAAGCACCAATGATTAACTCTCCCCATGAACTCCAATGAACCCCCCCAACTCAAATATCTTCCAGATAGTCAGCATCATGCATTGTAGAGCTACTTTATACATTGGTGCCTATTCTTACAACCCTTGATTCTAGCAGATGGTCAAAACACAGATGTTGATACATATCCCAAGCATAGCATTCATCCTCAGTTGTCTGATCCAGGCCCACCTCGTGCTGCCCCACAATGTCCCCTTGCTGGTGTTCCCCCTCCAACTTGTGCTTATATCATCCATACCAGTTATCCCTTCTGAATCACTCTCCTGGGGGTGGCAGCCCTCAAATACAGGCCTCCTTGGTCCTCCAGGGATTCCATACTTTCTCAAACTTGCATGGGCAACCCCAGGTTTTATACAACTGCTCATCTGCCCTCATACACCAGCTAAAGTTTGATTCCCACTCCCACACCGTGGACAGGACGGGGCACTCAAATCATTTGGTTATGTCTTGCCTTGCAACTGCTAGGGTTATATTGCAAAATTGCAGCAAATATATTTTTGCAGTGTTTGCTCCCCAATCTGCCCTATGTAGTCAGTTGGGGTGTGAGTTGTATCTTTCTCCTCGTTACCTCGGATATTCGTGCCTCAACTCTCTCCCAGTACCGCCACACCAGCGGGCACACCCAAATGATATGCAGCAGGGTACTACTCTGGCAGCTCCCCACTCAAGCAGAGGTCAGATTTACTGTATCCCATTTTGTATTATGTCCTCCTTGTGTAACACAGTCATTGCAGGAATTGTAGCTGCATCAGGTGAAAGCCCTCCTGTATCACCACATCCCGTGGGTAGTGGCAGGCCTTACCCCGTGCATCGTCCTCTACTCTGCCCATATCCTACCCTCATCTAGCCCTAAGTGAGACCAGTGGGAGAGGCTATGGGCTAAGTGTGCTGTATGCTATCGATATGGCATGCGGGGGGGCAAGCACTCTAAACTCCAGAGGTGGTTCCTCTGGCAGGTCTTCCAGTAATACTATGTGTTTCCTAAGGATGCACTGCATCTGCAGGTACCTAAGGTATTGACTATCTGACATTTCATATTCTGCCTGCAGCTTCGAAAAAGATATCATCCTCATATCCTTCCAGACATCCCCCACTGCTGAGATACCCCACATATCACATTTCTTGTAACACTTAATCTCCCTGAGCTCTTTTAAGGTCTCCAACACTATTGTGATCCTCCCCCTCTAGCCCATCATCCGTTCAGCCCTCTTCCATATATTGACCACTATGGTCATTGGTGGTGGGAGCTCTCTTGTCCCCCGCCCCCATACAGATGATACAGGTAACCCACAGGTTCAAGCGCCCTTCTATCTGCCATGGATAGGGCCTCTTTTGGCCTGAGAATACCCAATCCTTTGTGACCAGCAAGTTGGCTGCCCAGAGTCAGAAGTGACAACATCTTTGGCATTCGTTAATAAGGTATAACCATGAACTTGTGCATTAGAGGCCAACTCCTACTCTACATTATCAATTTGTTCAGAAAGTGCACCCATGGCTAAGGGCAGGTGTGTTAGAATGGATGACTTACCCCGTGCCATCCTGGGCACCGTTCTATCCTTATCCAAAGTAGTTTCTTTGGTGGGACTTGCTTTCCTTTTGCACATGATGAACACCTGGCGATTTGCCCAGGGGGCTAGCAGGCTTGATGTTAGGCAGGGCAATGCCCCCGTCCCATGTCTTTCTTGTCAGTGTTATCTGATGGGGCCCACCATTCCAGAGCAACGTTCTGGTGACCTCATCTGCCTGTCAAAAAAAAACTGTCTGGTACATCATAAGGTGTATTTTGGAGGATGTAGAGGAATTTGGGTAGGTATATAATTTTTAACAGTGCTGCCCTACCCAAAAATGACAGCTGGAGGGTTTGCTAATGACCTGCATCTCAATTACATGGCTCCAGGATCCTCCCCAGGTTTTCGCGGAAGAACATTTCCAGTTGGTTGTAATGTAGATACCCAGGTACTTTAAACCAGTGGTCTCACAGTGAACTGGGAAGTGCCCTGGGGGGGCCATTCCATCAAATGGTAGGCCACAGATTTATTCCAATCAATGCACAGCCAAATGAACTCTCCAAAGACACAAAAGATCTCAAGTATACGCTAGAGATACTGGCAGGGGTCCACCGGGTATAAAAATGTATTATCTGCATATAAGGATATTGCATCTTCCCAGTCTGAGGGGTGCCACCACAGGGCCCGTATCTGAGCATCCCTACTTATCTAGTTTGCAAGTGGCTCTAGTGCTACCACAAACAGTGGTGGGGACAACCGGCAATCCTGCATGGGGCCTCGTCCGATCAATACTTCCTCTGACAATGTGCTATTCACTCGTACCCGGGCCACAAGGCTTCAACATAGCAGTTTGACCCACCCCAAGAAAGACTGGCCTTAGCCTTTCTTTTCCAGGACCGCCCATAAGCTCGGCCATTCCAAAGAGTCATACGTCTTCTCAGTGATCAATGATAGTATCATTGCAGGTTCCCCAATCCTCCCACTAAATGCCAGTAAGCCAAAAAGGCATCTGAGATTGTGTTGTTTGGCCCTATGTGGCATGAAGCTGACTGATCGGCATCCACCAGGGACTCCACAACTTGCAGCATGCGGTTCACGAGGACCCGAGCCAGCACATTTACCTCCATATTAATCAATGAAATAGGATGGTAGATACACAGTTCTCCCAAGGCTTCCCCTCCTTGTATACGGGGACAATCAGGGCCTAGTGCAGGTCATTTGCCAGCATCCCCTCCCTCTCATTCTGAAATAGCACCTGTCTCGGACCCTGTTGATTCTTATCGCCAGGTCGGGCGTTGTCAAGTTAACAAACTCTGCCTCCCCTTGCACCAGTTTTGTTTCCAGATCCAGGCATTCCTGCACTCTCCCTTTTACCACAAAGTGTGATAAATCAATTGCCACCGGATCACTGTCTTGTAGGCCTCCCATAGTACCACCCCCGATTTCACAGGTGTCTTATTTTCCTCTTAATAGCTAGTATTCACCTCTGTCAGAAATTTCCTGGTGTCCTAATCAATGAGTTCCCATGGATCGACGATCCATCAACCCCCTCCCCCCAAGTCTCCCCTGGGCACTTGGCAGGTTGTAGTCATTGGGGAATGGTCAGAGATGTCTCTTGGCAAGAACTGGGTTTCATCCCACCAACCGATTGGGTGATGATAGTCTAGACTGGAGAGTGACCTCCGCATATGAGAACTGCATCTGATCATGATGCTGCATCTTCCATAGCTCAACCAGTCCCATGGAGCCCTGGAATGGAGCCAATCATGTGTCAGCCATAGGTCACTCTTGGAATTGTGTTATCCTGTCCCCCTGGCCCCCCAAGAACTTAGTTTCCGGTGTAGCCAATGACCAGTCCCCCATTTGCACCAGTCCATCTTTCTGCAGTCCCGGAGGAAGGTACAATGGTACTATAGCTAGGAGTAGCCACTTCCAAGTACCATACATGGTAACCCGTCAGACATCTGCAGACGTCCATTTTTTTGGGGGGTGTAGACCCATGTCCACGTGGTCTCTGGATCTTCCAGCTCTCGTTGTGGTTGCTGTCGGGGTACCCGGTACAAAGTGTCCCTTTGCCCCCAGCAATCCCACACCTCTGCATCAGTCTCAAAGAAATGAGATCCCTCCATATCTGTTATGTGTAGTTTGGCAGGGAATATTGCGCGTATTTGAGGTTCAAGTATCTCAGTTTTCACTTGACCTCTCTGTAAGTCTCTCTCTGCTTCTGAACCTTCGCGGTGTAGTTCGGGTAAATGTTGACAGCTCCCCCATCCAGCTGCCATGGTCCATATTCCCTTGCTACTTTCAGGCTGTGGTCTCTGTCACAACAGTTCAGGAGCCATGCTACCATGTCCCTCTGAGGGTCCCCAAGAGGCAGGGGCCTACCTGGCACACATTGGGCTCTTTCCACTCTAAACAGCTTCGATAGTCGCCCCTCCAGGACCACCACCATCTGCGTTATCTGTCTGATGGTACGTTCTACACCCCCAATTCCCTCCACTATTGTTTGTGTGGTCTGCCTACAGTAACCCTACCTCTTTGGTCACTGTCTCATTTTTGTGTTCAAGGGTGGTCTTGGTATCTCGAATAGCCATTAGGATTGCCGCAGTGTGGGCCTCCAGGCTCTGGTTGGTGGTCTCTGATGGCTGACTACCCGTGCTCCCCTGCAGCCATGTAGAATCCTCCTGGTGCTCCTTCTTCACCCCATTTGCACAGCCCATCTTCAATGCATAGTTCTCAGTGCGCTATGTATAATATAGTGGGGGCCCCCTGAATGGGTCCCTGTGGCCCCCTCTGGATGTGGTTCCCACGCTGCATGGTCTTTCCTCTTCCACCACGAGTGGGGAGGCAGGTTAGGTGGCCCCAGAGCCAGCATGCCACAGTCCCTCCAGGAGCATGAGCTGCCCCTGACCACAGCTCCAGGGGAAGCACAAGCAGGAAGCACACACCAGCCACCTAGTGACACACTCCAGCCACTCCCACAGGGCACACACACCCCATCCTGAACGCCCACTCCACTCCACTCACCGGGGGAACATCAATCGGAAGGAGTTGAGCCTTCTGTATGGTTGGCCCTCCTCAGTCTCCTGTGGGCCACACCACCACCGTCACCTCCTGTGGGCCTCTCGGTTCACCTCGATCTCCTGCAGGCCTCACCTGCGATAGCCCATCATCCTGATCTATCTAACAAGCCTTGTCCCTTCAGTGTTGCAATGGGCCTCCGTAAGTCACTGACTCCTTTGCTCTTGTCCCGGGTAGCCGCCCCTTTACAACTGTAGGCTTCCTCTTGGGCCATGACTCTGCACAACTCTCCACCATTTTGGGCCGTGATTCACTGGCTCACCTCAAGTACTCTACAGTCATGGCATAGGGCCCCTGGGCGCTAAATCTTTTTTATGATCTCTCTCTTTTCATAAGGCAACTCTTTTGAGTACAGTGGTTGCTCCATCAGTAGTCATTGCAATTGCAGCAGAGCAACACACAAGGCATGTCTTACAACACAACCCTTCTACACACCAAGGTGAGTCCTCATTCTAACAATATGACTAACACACTACAGAGGATTTCAAACACTTGTTTTTTTTAAAATCCTAACACTATATTTGATGATGTGCTTAGGAAATACTTTTAATTCTATTCAAATGCAGCCTTGGCATTTATACTATTTCACTATTATCTGTATCCCATCCTCTACCTGCCACAGTGTTCATTTCTGCTCCAAGCAGAAAACCCAGACTGGCATTGCACAGCAAACATATGGTAGAGAATGGTAATTTCAATGTCTTCTCTTTAGACTTTGGGTCTAACCTCTTTATTTATTACTGACCGGCAAGCTGTATGTCTTTTGTCACACATTCCTATTGGCGCCATGCTTGATATTCTGATAAAAATGTATCTTTTTGTGCAGTCACCCCCAGTTTTTGGACTGATACAACTAGTATTTTGACTTGGACACTTCTAACCAGACGCCAGTGTGTGTGCTCTGCCCCTAAAACATGTTAAACTCAATTTACTTCAAAGGGGACTCCCCTGTCACAAGCAAATGTTAGTTGACACCTGGACAGGCTCCAGTTTTTGTCCTCCCAGTCAGGCAGGCACCAAACCAGGTGGAGGGGTAAGCTGCCCCCCAAAACTGGTTTGAAATAACCAAGGAGGTGGATAAAGCTCAATACCCTAGCCAAAAGTCTGGGTGGGCACACACACTCTATACAAGAGCAAACGCTTTTCGCCATCTTGGATTTTTGAAGTGATGGGTACTGTGGGATTTTTTGCATTAGAACAAACAGAAACTGCTGCAAAAGTAGGTAGGGTAATTCTTGAGAACTTTTGCCCCATTGGTTAGAGAGGACTCAGGAATCACCCCCACCAACAAGCTGGTGCCATGCATAAATATTGAATTCCCAGACATCCTCTTCAGAACACTTTCTAGACTTTTGAGAGGTGCCCTGATAGAATGGACCTGCTCCCCCTGGTACTGAGGAAAAAGGCGTTGACCCCAGGGGGTCAGTTGCCTGACCTGTGTGGCTACAGGACTACCAAAGCTGAAGAGGCCTTTACTTGGAATTCCCAAATGATCAGTACTAATTGGACCTGCCCTGAAATTCCCAGATAGCCTGTACTAACTGGACCTGCCCTGGACCTTGCTACCACTCCTGAAAACCTAGGACTTTTTGACTTCCAGACCACTGGAAGACTGGAACAGACCACTCCAGCATATTTGATCAAGGCACAACCTCGCTGGGCAAAGAAATCAGGTTTCTCATGCTCAGAACGTCTCTTCAGCAGCCAATTAGTTTCAGCGGACCATCAGCACGAAGGTATAGGGCCCTTGAAGCTCAAAATCAGATACAGCTGCAGCTGCAGCCTTGCCCCACTGAAGGATTCCGATCTCAAATAAGAGACTAAGGGCCTGATTTCGAGTTTGGCAGACAAGTTACTCCATCACAAAAGTGACAGATATCCCGTACAACTGCATTATATCCTATGATACTTGTAATTAGGTGGAAGGGATATCCATCAAGTTTGTGACAGGGTAACCCATCCGCCAAACTCTAAATCAGGCCCTAAGTCCGAAGGTAAAACTCTTCACTGGGCAAAGGCACCAAAAGTATCTGACTGGCAAGAGAACTTCCCTGGGCAAGAAATTTGAAATTGTACTGCTCTGAGTTTTTCCTGTCAAAAACAGCAGCTCCAGCGGTATCTCGTCGAACACTTAGCCAACTTTGTAAAGACTTCCTCAAATACTGCCTGCTGCCCTGCCTCACTAAAGGATTTTGACTTCTAGAAAAGTCTAAATCCCAAGGTAAAACCACTGACATGGTCGAACCTGGTTGGTGTATCTGACCCGTGCTCCATCACGGTTTGCCTGAAATCATGCCTATGTCCTGGTCTACCACCACCATTGACTACCATTTATACTGTGTGGTTTTTAGCTCTATTTTCTTTATTATTCCTATCTCTGGTTACACTTATTTGTTTTTTCATATTGACTCATTAAACTTTACTATATTTTTCTAAACTCAAGAGTGACTTTTATTGTATTGGGTTAAGACTGATTGTTCTGTGCCATAGCTACAAAGTGTTAAACTCAAGTTTAAATTACTGACATCTTTAGCTGACGCAACAGAATAGTATTTTTATTACACTTGATGGACCTCAATCCACCCCAACTAATGAACGACTTTCTCACAGAAATGTAATGTTATTGTTTTAGATATAATGTTAAATTGGCCTTATACCTGCCAATGTAAGGGAAGTACTATAATATATCTGTTAGCCCTTGTCTTACAATGCAGTAGAGTAATCTTTGTGGAGCAAATCATATAACTAGCATCTTCTTGTTTGATGTACAATGAGTTACACCCCTATGGATGCATCTCCTATCACCTTCTGTCATGCAATAGATCCTGGTGTCCACCTTGAGAACATCGACATCGGTCGCTTCCGGGGACATCTTGGCAGCAGCTATTGACCCTCTATCATTCGTTAGCACGGTAAGTCTGGGAACCTATGATTTGAACTCTTGCATCTCATTGTTACTCCTTTTCATAAGACGTTTTCTCTATTTTGAAGTTATAGCAAATGGTATAAGGTTTTTAAATGGTGATGTTTGTTTTCCTTTCTAGTATGTATCTCTATGAACATAATGTATATCTCTTTAGCTATTGGGCCTAGAGATACTTTGGGGAAAAAAAACTACAAGGACACAGGCTTTGCAGCTTACCTTATGGTGGATGCCCAAAAATCAAATCTCTGTTGCTGAAGTTGTTGAGTTCACATTGCTGTAATATAATAATTTCATTCATGGGGACATTGCTATGGATGATGCTGATGAACCACCTAAAAGTGGAGGACGGCAGGCAATTTGAGGAGAGAATCTAATTGTCTTCCATGCAACAATGTCAGTGGCTGGCAGTGCTCAACAAGAAGAGGAGCAGAAGCTTGCTGAGGAGGAGGAGGAGGAGGAGCATCTGGACATAGAGGGAGACATTGTTGCTCCAACACAAAACATCTTCAAGAAGGCCACTTCGCAGTCGGGCAGCAGTGTTCCTCCTAAATCACTTCTGAGGATTTCCAGTCCCCGCCATTAGCTAAGCAGCCACAGATGCTTGTTCAGCATGTGCAATTTTCAACTCATACTCTTAAGCAAACAGGTACCACTGTACAATCTCCTATATACTCCTCCCATGAAGATGCATTTCCGGTCTTCTCTCACTCATTTGAGTTAGAGAACACACCTAGTGAGTAGCAGTTATCTCTTATCCAGCTTTCTTTCCCCCACCATCACCCAGATGCCACCACTTTCTATGCTGGACAACCTGCTGGCCATGTTGGAATGCTACACATGCAGGGGTGTTGGCATGGTCTAATGCTGCTCACTGGAATGATCGGGCTTACCAACAGCAGTCTAATGTTCAGGAGGATATTCATGCAATAGGGGCTACTCCCCATAAGATAGCTACATACTATTAAGGACTCCCTCAGAGGATTAACAGGCAGACCTGTGTCTTGGATAACACAGCAAAATGTTACCAAGACATGGAAAAGATACACCAAGAACATCTTCAAACCTTTGGGGAAGAGAGTGCAAGGCGACAATGCCTTGGCCATGAATATAACAGAGGCAATTGGCAAAAAATGCCAATTTTAATCTTCACAGTCAGTACATAAAGGTGATTGCACAGAGGCACTTCAATCCAAGAGTGACACACTAGCTGCTGGTTGTAGGATGTTACAACGCATGCTTTTACCCCGCATGCCGTTACAATGCAATTTTTTACCCCGACTTGCTGTCCGGGGTGCGCTGGATGTTGGAATAGTATCATTTGCTATTCCAACTCCAGTCTGTGCAACAGTAGGGAAGGTGTTGGAGTTAAATCCAACACCTTATACCCCCTACAGCAAGCCATTTTCATTGTAATTGCATGCGGGGTAAAAGCATGCGTTGTAATGCATGCGTTGTAACGGTTGTTTCCCCTAGCTGCTAGCCTCGCACGTCTCCCATAACCACCTGCACTACCTGCATCATCTCAACCTCCATCACCACCAGCTCAACCACCACCAACTCAACCATCCACAACACAAGCACAATCTCAATCCAGCTCATCACCAGTAAGTGGGCAAAGAAGCCATAGAAATTCCTCAAATAAGTTTTTTTGTGTGGTGAAAATAGAACTCTATAATTAACAAAGTCACTGTATTCTTTTTTGATTAATAAAAATATGTACCATATTTTGGTAACAAACCTGTGTCTAACTTTTAACTGTGTTGAATGTTTGATGTTGATTTTACAACATAGGATTGTGTAATGCATGTTCCGTTCTTGGCTTATCTTCAAAGTGTAGTGCTTTTAAAAATAATAATTCTTATAAATGAAGCATCTTCTAATTAGCTAAACCATTTCTTTTTGTTTTACATGCAATGCATTATTCAGATAAATTTATAAACAGCAAGAAAGAAAAATCTGTCCTTTGGAAGGGGCAAAATGAATTAAAATGGAGCCAGAGGGAAAAGGATAACTTGAATAGGTTGGGCAAATAATGAAAACATGACTGGAAACTTAAAAGGAAGCAGTCTATATACAAAGGGTGTACATAGAAAGGGGGAAGGTAAATAGTACAAAACAGGAATCCACTGTCCCAAATTATAGTTAAGTCATCCCTCCAAGCCAGAGGGAGTGTCTGGCATAAGGTAAAAGTCCCTGGCCATCCTCTCTCTCTTTCTCTCTGTCTTTGCCAAAATGATGGTGAAGTCCTCCTCAGATGTGGATGTCAAATAGCTTGCTGTGGCAGGACCACACACCCCACTGGAAGAAGGAAACGCAACAGTAGCAGGGGAAACAGGTATCACAGATGAATTGGGAGATGGGGCAACAGGCTGTGGGGCAAGATGGGGAGGCAGATGTGATGTAATACCTGCTATTGAGGAGATCACAAGGCCACAAAAGTTTGGAGATGTTCAGTGGTCAACTCTCGAACTATCACAGCCTCTCCAAATAAAAGAAGATATGTCGATAGTTTACTTGTTGATCCACTCCAATTTGCCTCATGGCCTCTTTCAGGGCATGTATTCCAGGGAAAGGGAGTGGGCTGCACAAGAGGACTTTGCGGGATCAGAGGCTGAAGTGCTCCTCAAATTTGGTGATCTTCTGGGCAAACACTGTGAGGAGTAGATTATGCCTGTCCTTGGGTTGCTGCCCCAATGGAATGGAGGTCTCCGGAGTTAAGAAGTGGTTGGGTGCAGGACCAGATGGTGATGGGGACACCCCAGGTGGCTGTTGCTCAAGGCCAGGAGGAGCCCCAAGACATGCTTTCTCCTGTCTTGTGGTGTTCAAATCCCGCCACCCTCATGTGCCTCTTCAGCCTCCACATGGAGTCTTTTTGTGAGAGATCTTTTTTTTTATTTATTTTTTTAGCATTTGTAGAGCGCATGGTTACACCACCGGTGTGTCCCCGCGCTGAGAAGCTCAATATGAGAGAAGGGGCGTGTGAGACAAGCGGACTACAGTGATAGAGGTACTACGACCCCTATGACCCATCGGACTTCACATATAGCCATGTTTTCAGTTGCCTACAAAATCTTTTTTCACCTGGCTCTAATCGGAGTTCAATAGGCAAACTGTTCCACATTTTTGTTGCCTTATATCTAAAAGAGCGCTCTCCCATTCTGGCTCTGAATATTCTAGGCACCGTAGCCAATGCCAGCTCTGAAGATCTTAGACTGCGGCCAGGGGTGTACTTGGTTATTAGTGGTTGGAGATACTTCGGGCCTTTATTTAGTAAAATACGGTGGCAGTAGCACATTGCTTTGAAGGACACTCTTTTATCCACTGGTAGCCAATGCAAAGCTTTCAGTGCTTTCTTAGTGTTAGACCTTCTAGGGAGGCTAAGTACCAACCGTGCGGCCGCATTTTGGACCCTCTGTAGTTTTGCTAAACCTTGTTTGGTAGCTCCAAGGTACAGTACATTACCGTAGTCTAATTGGGAGGTAATGACTGCGTGTACTATAGTCTTCCTGGAGTTAGCTGGTAGGAGGTTCAGGATTTTACGCAGGACCCTCATAGCACCATAGCATTTGCCAGCCACTTTACGTATTTGGGAGTCAAAAGTAAGTTCGGAATCCATCCAGACTCCGAGATTCTTGACTACGGGCTTAGGGGTAGGGAATTGGCCTAGGGATTCAGGCCACCAGGCGGATGACCTTATCTGTCTCCAGGCAGGCACACTACCCCTGCTGGTGGTGGCTTTCTCCTCCTCACTGTTGGTGGAAAGTCTGTGTATCTGCACTATTTTACAACCTTACAAAGTGATAATCGTTCCTTGCCAGTGGGACTTTAAAGTAATGCGCTGCTTTTGACTGAAAATGCAGCTGCATTTGTTGGCATAGCTAAGAAAGTAAATAACAGAACATAACAAAATAGCATACACAATTGCCATAACAACACATTTGAATAAAGTAACAGGGCACATCACACAAATCAGTTAAACAGAACACACCAAAACTAGTGCAGTGTAACACAACAAAATCACATTGCAATAAGCAACCAGGAGCATTAACAAATAACAGAATTCATCAAAACCACAACAAATTACCAGAGAAAAAATATGTGCAAACCTTGTCATACATTACCACTTCCACAATCAGGTTTTCATTACAAGTGGTAAAAAGTGTTTGGAACAAGCTATGACTTAACTTACTACCAAGGACATGAAATAGTGCCAGTCAGAAATACATTGTGACCCGGCCCACTGTGTGCAGACTGCTTTTTAAAAGAAGTACAAAAGTTCCCAGGATTAAAAAGCAGGCATAAATAGAAGTGCTGGATCAGCTCACACAAGGCAAGGAAAAGCACACTGCCTGGGAAATGTAAATCTGCAAATTAGTCACAATGCTTAAGGTTATTTCCCCCCTATGTTATATTTAAGCAGATACCTAGACCAAGCCAGAACATTTTTTCCTCTCTTAGTTTTTGCCACTTTATTGAGGTCACTAGACTTCACAAAGAGTTCATGGTGTCAAGCTTTTGCAAAATAAATTTGCTCTATTTGGATCATAGTATCACAGAAAGCAGGTATGTCTGCTGTGACAAGTCAAACTAATAAAAGAGACAGGAGCTATACAGCCAGTGATTAACTTTTAAAAACATTATTCTAATTTCTATTGTGTAACACTCACATTGCTCAAAATACTAACTGTATTTTAGACACTGACAATGAAATTGCACAATCAGTAAAATGGTTAGACACTTAGGGGTATATTCACAAGAACGCGTGATAACTACCGCAAGAGTAGCGTA
>CAWUFW010027046.1:0-29278 GCA_963921515.1 Calotriton arnoldi | reverse complement strand
TTGATACAAACCCCCTCTCCCCGAGCCAAACCTCACTCGCTTTCACGCGCTGGAAGCAAATGGCTTCCAGCGTGGCCGAGAAGAAAGGGAAACCTCACGATGTCACACTCTCGCGCTGACGTCATTGATGGAGCGGGGGAGGCAGGGGAGCCCTTCTGCCTCCCAAAAAAAAACCTACCATCAAGATTTCTCCCACGGGCCGCCAGCTTCCCCTCTGGGTGGTTTCCAGATCCAGCTGACTCGCTTTCACGAGCACTGTGTGCCATGACGAGTCCAGCTCGTCATGGGCACTAAGGGGATAAAGGGTCAGAGCAGGATCTCAGCGGCAGACGAGGAGAAGGAACCTCCTGGTCACAGGAACTAGCACGCAGCATTGCGCCGGGAAATTCAGTGATGCAAAGAGACTTCCATCAAGATGATTACAGAAGTAACTTTTTCAGGGTGTAAATGGAGAGAAGGCACATCCTCCACGCTCACGACCCTACACGAGAATTGCGCTCAGGACGGGGAGCGCCAGCGCTTCCCCGTGGGTGGCTAGTGACGAGCTGGGACTCGTCACGAGCACTGTGTGCCATGACGAGTCCAGCTCGTCATAAGCACCGAAGGGGATAAAGGGTCAGAGCAGGATCTCAGCGGCAGACGAGGAGAAGGAACCTCCTGGTCACAGGAACTACACGAGCATTGCGCTCGAGAAATTCAAGGATGCAAAGACCTCCATCAAGGATTACAGCTAACTTTTCAGGGTGTAAATGGAGAGAAGGCACATCTCCACGCTCACGAATTCTACACGAGAATTGCGCTCGAGAAAATGAAGGATGCAAAGACCTCCATCTAGGATTACAGCTAACTTTTCACGTTGGAAATGGAGAGAAGGCACATCTGCCCTGCATATTTATCCACGAAGATGCCACCGTTTTGTGCAATACCTCTACTCAACTGGAGTACTTTCTACTGGCTAATCAGTAAGTGCTACCTCGTTGGGTAATGTATAGTGCCTTTCCTACACTACAGCTGCGTAAAGGACCAGAAGAATTGTCTCCAGTGACCTGTGTGTCTGTAACTTTGCCACCGCGCCGAAAGCGCCGGGGTCCTTTGAGTAAGCTGTCCATCATAGTGGGGAAAGGGCAGGCATACGTTGCATACCGCTAGTATATGTGTGGCGGGGCCAAACGAGCGGGGCTTCTAGGCCCGTTCACATGCCTCTTGTTTATAAAGGGTCAGAGCAGGATCTCAGCGGCAGACGAGGAGAAGGAACCTCATGGTCACAGGAACTACACGAGCACTGCGCTCGAGAAATTCAAGGATGCAAAGACCTCCATCAAGGATTACAGCTAACTTTTCAGGGTGTAAATGGAGAGAAGGCACATCTCCACGCTCACGAATTCTACACGAGAATTGCGCTCGAGAAAATGAAGGATGCAAAGACCTCCATCAAGGATTACAGCTAACTTTTCACGTTGGAAATGGAGAGAAGGCACATCTGCCCTGCATATTTATCCACGAAGATGCCACCGTTTTGTGCAATACCTCTACTCAACTGGAGTACTTTCTACTGGCTAATCAGTAAGTGCTACCTCGTTGGGTAAATGTATAGTGCCTTTCCTACACTACAGCTGCGTAAAGGACCAGAACAATTGTCTCCAGTGACCTGTGTGTCTGTAACTTTGCCACTGCGCCGAAAGCACCGGGATCCTTTGAGTAAGCTGTCCATCATAGTGGGGAAAGGGCGGGCATACGTTGCATACCGCTAGTGTATGTGTGGCGGGGCCAAACGAGCGGGGCTTCTAGGCCCGTTCACATGCCTCTTGTTTATAAAGGGTCAGAGCAGGATCGCAGCGGCAGACGAGGAGAAGGAACCTCCTGGTCACAGGAACTACACGAGCATTGCGCTCGAGAAATTCAAGGATGCAAAGACCTCCATCAAGTATTACAGCTAACTTTTCAGGGTGTAAATGGAGAGAAGGCACATCTCCACGCTCACGAATTGCGCCCTCCCTCCCTCGTGGGCATTCCTGCTGCACGATCACATGAAAACCCTTTCCTTTCCCTCGATGTCTCTTTTAGAATCAAACCCCCTCCCCGAGCCAAAACTCACCTTATTTCTCGACGCGCTGGAAGCAAATGGCTTCCAGCGCGTCGGGGAAGAAAGGGAAACCCTCACGATGTCAGCGCGCCTAGCGCGCTGACGTCACGGATGGGGGGCGGGGGGGCGGGGAGGCAGGGGAAGTCCTTCCCCTGCCTTCCCCCAAAAACCCGACGATCGGATTCCCACGGGGGGAGCGCCAGCGCTTCCCCCGTGGGTGGTCTTATGACGTGCTGGACTCGTCATGAGCACACGAGCACTGTGTGCCATGACGAGTCCAGCTCGTCATAAGCACCGAAGGGGTTAAAGGGTGTCTTCTTCAACCGTTGTTCACAACAACTTAGTCTCTCTCAACAGTACAGTGTACACCCTTGCAGCGAGTGTATTGTCAATAAGTAAGGAATATAACCTACCACCGCCCGGTAAACAGCCAGAACAACGACATTTTCACAACGAATACTATTACCCCGCATTCCAACACAACGAATCTACCATTACTCCCCAATGCCATTACAACGCATGGCATTACAATGCATATGCATTTACCACGCATGCCTTTACAACGAATTTCGTTGTAAAGGCATGAATAGTAAAGGCATATGTATTTTACATGTAAGTATAAGGTAAGTATAGGGTTTAGGGTGGGTTTGGGTGTGTAGTGGTATAGGTTTTAGGGGTATTTTTAGGGTTGAGGGTGGGTTTGGGTTTTGGGGTGCCCAAGGTAATTTTAGGGTTCAGGGCTTGTTTGAGTTTTGGGGTGCACAGGGTAATTTTAGGGTTCAGGGTTTGTCTGGGTTTTGGGGTGTCCAGGATAATGTTAAGGTTCAGGGTGGGTTTGGGTTTTGGGGTGCAAGGGTATTTTTCGGGTTGAGGGTGGGTTTGTGTTTTGGGGTGCCCAGGGTCATTGTAGGGTTCAGGGTTTGTTTGGGTTTTAGGGTGCCCATGGTAACTTTAGGGTTCAGGGTGGCTTTGGGTTTTGGGGTGCCCAGGGTAATTTTAGGGTTCAGGGTGGGTTTGGATTTTGGGATGCCTAGGGTAACTTTAGGGTTCAGGGTTTGTTTGGGTTTTGGGGTGCCCAGGATAATTTTAGGGTTCAGGGTGGGTTTGGGTTTTGGGGTGCAGGGGTATTTTTAGGGTTAAGGTGGGTTTGTTTTTTGGGGTGCCCAGGGTAATTTTAGGGTTCAGGGTGGCTTTGGGTTTTGTGGTGCAGGGGTTATTTTAGGGTTAAGGGTGGGTTTGTTTTTGGGGTGCCCAGGGTAATTTTAGGATTCAGAGTGGGTTTGGGTTTTGGGGTGCAAGGGTATTTTTAGGGTTTAGGGTGGGTTTGGGTCTTGGGATGCCCAGGGTAATTTTAGAGTTCAGGGTTTGTTTGGGTTTTGGGGTGCCCAGGGTAATTTTAGGGGTCAGGGTGGGTTTGGGTTTTGGGGTGTAGGGGTATTTTTAGGGTTACAGGTGGGTTTCTGTTTTGGGGTGCCGTGGGTAATTTTAGGGTTCAGGGTTTGTTTGGGTTTTGGGGTGTAGAGGTATTTTTAGGGTTCAGGGTAAGTTTCGGTTTTGGGGTGCCCAGGGAAAAATTGGGGTTTGTTTTGGGTCGTAGGGGTATTTTTAGGGTTCAGGGTGGGTTTGGGTTTTGGGATTCCTAGGGTAATTTGAGGGTTTAGGGGGTATGGGTATTGGGGTGGTAAGGGTAATTTTAGAATTTTGGGGGTGTATAGCTATTAGGGTACAAAAGGTAATTTTGGGGGTTAAGGGGGTATTTAAAAATAGTATATATATATATATATATATATATATATATATATATATATATATATATATATACTTACCTTAACCACTTTTACAAAGTATATGCCTTTACCACGCATGCCCAGGGTAATTTTAGGGTTCAGGGCTTGTTTGGGTTTTGGGGTGCACAGGGTAATTTTAGGGTTCAGGGTTTGTTTGGGTTTTGGGGTGCCCAGGATAATTTTAAGGTTCAGGGTGAATTTGGGTTTTGGGGTGCAAGGCTATTTTTCGGGTTGAGGGTGGGTTTGTGTTTTGGGGTGCCCAGGGTCATTGTAGGGTTCAGGGTTTGTTTGGGTTTTAGGGTGCCCAAGGTAACTTTAGGGTTCAGGATGGCTTTGGGTTTTGGGGTGCCCAGGGTAATTTTAGGGTTCAGGGTGGGTTTGGATTTTGGGATGCCTAGGGTAATTTTAGGGTTCAGGGTTTGTTTGGGTTTTGGGGTGCCCAGGATAATTTTAGGGTTCAGGATGGGTTTGGGTTTTGGGGTGCAGGGGTATTTTTAGGGTTAAGGGTGGGTTTGTTTTTTGGGGTGCCCAGGGTAATTTTAGGGTTCAGGGTGGGTTTAGGTTTTGGGGTGCAAGGGTATTTTTAGGGGTGAGGGTGGGTTTGTGTTTTGGGGTGCCCAGGGTAATTTTAGGGTTCAGGGTGGGTTTGGGTTTTTCAGGTGCAAGGGCATTTTTAGGGTGGAGGGTGGGTTTGTGTTTTGGGGTGCAGGGGTATTTTTAGGGTTAAGGGTGGGTTTGTTTTTTGGGGTGCCCAGGGTAATTTTAGGGTTCAGAGTGGCTTTGGGTTTTGGTGTGCAGGGGTATTTTTAGGGTTAAGGGTGGGTTTGTTTTTTGGGGTGCCCAGGGTAATTTTAGGATTCAGGGTGGGTTTGGGTTTTGGGGTGCAAGGGTAATTTTAGGGTTTAGGGTGGGTTTAGGTTTTGGGATGCCCAGGGTAATTTTAGGGTTCAGGGTTTGTTTGGGTTTTGGGGTGCCCAGGGTAATTTTAGGGGTCAGGGTGGGTTTGGGTTTTGGGGTGTAGGGGTATTTTTTCAGGGTTAAGGGTGGGTTTGTGTTTTGGGGTGCCCAGGGTAATTTTAGGGTTCAGGGTTTGTTTGGGTTTTGGGGTGTAGAGGTATTTTTAGGGTTCAGGGTAAGTTTGGGTTTTGGGGTGCCCAGGGAAAAATTGGGGTTTGTTTGGGTCGTAGGGGTATTTTTAGGGTTCAGGGTGGGTTTGGGGTTCCTAGGGTAATTTGAGGGTTTAGGGGGTATGGGTATTGGGGTGGTAAGGGTAATTTTAGAATTTTGGGGGTGTATAGTTATTAGGGTACAAAAGGTAATTTTGGGGGTTAAGGGGGTATTTAAAAATAGTATATATATATATATATACTTACCTTAACCACTTTTACAAAGTATATGCCTTTACCACGCATGCCTTTGCGTTGTAATGGTATGCGTGGTAAAGGCATATTCGATGGAAAAGTATGCGTTGTGACGGTAACGTGTTGTAACAGCACTTTCCTTGTTACAAATGCGTTGTGATGGTATGCGTGGTGTTGGAATGCGGGGTAACAACATATATTACCACCGCCCGCCACTGCTGCTGGCTCACCCCCTGCAGCTGCTGCATCTTCTGCTCCCTCCTTACTGGCGTCTCCTTTGCCGCTGGCCCCGGCACTGGTGGTCGGTACACCAAGAAAAAACATTTCACAATTTTTAGATGCCATATACGCCTCCCCCTATTTATTTATTTTCACTAGCAAGATTGAAAATACAATACATACATACACCACACACATCACTAGTACAATTCAGGTACTAGAACAGAGTAGTCCTTTCCTATCAAAAATAATAAAATATCTGGTTGGCAGCCATTTTGTTTGTGGCAATTTTCGAAAAGCCTCTCAAGAAGAGGACAACCCAAAGGACTGCACTCAGTGGCTAGAGCTATAGGTGAATCTGAGTTTTTAAAAAGAAAGAGCGGTAACTGGGCGGACTATCGGACATGAGGTCTCTCTTGGTTGGAAAATATAATGGTGGCCTCCTCCTCATACTTCCTTCCAGCCATGGTGCATGGTAATCAGTTGTTCACTGTTCACCATCAACTGCTGCTAAAAAAAATAGTACTAGGCCTAGACGGGAAAAAGTAAAATACACCACTTTGGGGTGTCCAACGTGACCATCATTTTATTTACAGATTGAGCATGAGAAAGAAAGTAAAAGAAAGCCTTATTCTAATCTCAACAAACATGTGTAGAATACCATAGTTGGGCATGCAATCTGCACAGCAGAGTAGAAGTACTAGTAGTAGTAAGGACCAATGTGTTCTCTGAGTCTTACAGTATTACCACCACTAGGCAGTCCACAAAATATAAGGGGAGAGGGAAAGCTGACTGAAAAACCAGAATAAAGCAAGCTACAGACAGACTAATAGTACAGAGTCAGAGGCAGTTAGATTTGATGTAAAAAAAAAAACAGACACTTGAAATATAAATAACTAAGTTGGTAGGTAATGCAGGGATAACAAGAATTTAGAAACAGATAGATCGAAGAAGATTTGGTAAAAAATTGAATTAGGAAACGGAAATAATAGTTTGAAAAAAATAAGGTGCGGTAAAAGTTAGGCAAATATATATTAATATTAACAACAGGAGCACTTACTGGGGCAAGCAGAGCCATCTGCAGAGGAGCAATCCTGGGAGGCACCTCCAGCTCCCGCCTCGGCAGACCCTGTCTTCTTCTTGCCCCTGGATGCTGATCATGTAAGACATAATTAAAGAGACAAAAGTTGATTGGTGTGAAATAAATATTAAAAAATTGCCCCAAAAAGATTTTTGACAGGAAACGGCAATTGCAATAAAATTGACCTATCTAATCAGATCGACTAGTAGTAATCGCGGTCGCGGACCGTCGTATCTTTATTATTCCACAGTTCCATTCCGATTCCTGAATCCTAAACATACGTACCACCTAGCCCGTCTATTTCAAAGACTTTAGAATGAATTGCCCAAAAATTATATTTGGCTTCTTCTAAGTTCCCCTTTGACGGGCCAATTCACTAAGTCTCAAAAAGGCATAGATGGACGCATGCATATTGCATACACCAAATTGGTTGGTTGCTGAGTTGCTATATTATTCACTTACTAACAAACTACAAAAGGTTCTACTAAGGAGTCAGCACAGCACGTGAGAGGAAGACACGTCACGCGGACAGCTAAAAAATTACCAACTAATACTAAGTAACTAACTAAGTAACTACCTACCACTATCTTAGTGACAGGACAAAGGAAAGTAGTCTCTCTAGTCTGCATTACCTAACTTAAGTTCTCTAACTTCTCTTACACAAAGTTGCAAACAAGTAAGATTAGTAGCTGGAAGAATAACAATCACATAATATAAGATTTTTAAACGTAACTTACCCGCATGTAAGCAGCAGCATTCTTGCTATTTGGGAAAAAATAATATTTGCAATAACACAGAACAGAACACACAATAGTAATATAGTTAGCTACTCACCAAGCCCCACGACCTCAACACCTAGCAGGCCCAGCAGGTCCTGCTCCCGGTCCAGGATGTCGGACCACCGGTGCGTCAGTTGGTTATGGGTGCACCGGACCTCAGAGCAGCGAAACACTGCCCGGCACACCCTCGCCCACCGGCGGTGACGCTCCTGGATCCCGTACTCGGAACCAGGCCTGCCGCCTGCTGCCAGGGTTAAGGGGAGGTGGCGCTGCACAAAAAAAGCGAGTGCAGCCATCTACACTTCAGAGAAGAAGGCCTGAGGCTGAACTCTTTCCGGGCGCCGCCTTCCGCAAGGAAAGCGGCTCCTCCTGTTTTCCTGGGAAGTGGAGGAAGCCGAAGCACTCTTCTTATTCTTGGCCATGGTTCTGGGGGGCGGGGGGGCGGAAAAGAAAATGTAGGAGTAAAAAATTAAGTCAGAAGAAAAAGAAGGGAAGTAAAAAAAAAATACAAAAACAGTACAAAACGCAGTAAAACACAAAGAAAGTAGAAAAAAAAACGCGAAATATACACTTGGAAAGAGAGTGATAGATATTAAATAGAAAAGTTCAGAAAAAAAGTTTTAGGGACAAAGGATTAGAAAGATTTAGGGAGGATTAAAAATCAGGCCCCATAACCAGACAAGAAAAACAAGATGGCCACGCCCATGTGCGACCGCGTGGTGAAGTTCGGCGATATTTCCCCCCGAACACGCAATCCGCGTTGCTGAACATCAGAAACGTCTCGCCAGCATGCACGAGCCTGCAGAACAAGCAACTTCCTATGCTCGCGGAACTCCACATAGCTTACCGGAGTTCCGCGTAGCGCAGCTAAGTGAACTCTGCCCGGCTTAGCTGTGATGTGTCGATTAATACCTTACTTTGTGCCATCTTTGTGAGGTCTGTGTGCTGAAGTTTCGGTTGTGCCCCCAAGTCGTTCTTTGACTTTGGAGGAATTCAGATTAGTATCAACCAAGTCTCAGGTATTTAGGGTGTTTTTTTTTTTATTCTGACTTTGCTTGTTGCTTGCCCCTGCTTTGACTATTTGAGAGTTGCAGGCTGTGTTAGCGTGTCTCTATCCAGGCAGTTCAAGGGTCCCCCATCCAGTCTGCACCGGCAGAGCAGCAGCCCCCTTCACTCGCCACCTCATGTACCTGCTCCCACCACCAGCAGGGCCTCTTTAGTATTACATCCACTATACGGTATGTTGTTTCGGGGCACGCCACCCGGGTTCTGCAGGAGGCCCGTGTGGTTCACTCCTTCACAGCCTCACAGTGACGCAACTCACAAGGCTTTTGTTTTACTATAGGCCGTGCCTGTCTTTCCCGTGACTTGTGCACATCGCCTATACTACTCATTGTTTTGGGGCCAGCTGTCTGTATTTTGCAGGAGGCCCCCGCAGCTCACTCTTTCACCACTGCAGCTTAACGGCGACGTGACCCAGCCTCTTCTCTTTTACTGCGGGCCATGCTGGTCACTCTCCTTGCCTTGTGCCCACAGCGTGCTCGGGCCCCGCCGGAAGATATCTTCACATCCATGGCTATGACCCAGCACTGCCACCTCCACTCCTTGCGCGCACCACCGCTCGGCCCTCTATCGTCCCATGGGGCCAGATATCACCTGTCCAAGCTCGTGAGGGGTTTGCTTGCCATCGCTCCTTGCAGGCCTCGCTCGTCTCATGCCCTTCACCTCAGCCCCTGCTCGCTCAGCTCCAGCCCACTTTTCTGCTGAATTTGGTGGGTGGGTATTTCTGCACCAAACACCCCCATGCTCTGCTACGACGTAAATGGGGTGAAAATAATTAGCCGGGGGGGTTGGAATAGCTGTGTGATCGGAGTTACAGGAGGATGCATTTGCTACGGCACCCATCTTGGCTTCTCCCCCAGGGGCTGTTGTATGACAGACACTGACAGGAGAGAGAGAGAGAGGAAGAAAGAGAGAGACAGATAGTGGAGTAAGTAATCCTAAGTCATATGTGATGATGATATTTTGCTGTTTTAAATTCCAAGCTTGAGACCAGCAAATATTCCTTTTCCTACAACTTAAGACAAGGCCTGACAGGTCCCGTAAAATGTTTCCTTAACTATGCCAAGTCTAAGGGATAATTTATGAGACAAAATGTAACTTGATGAACAATTGCATTATATATTGAAGAGGATGTAAATAGTGATGTGTCAAGGGGCGTGGCAAAGATGGCGGCAGAGTAGCAGCGTTTCTTGTGAGCTCCGCTCGCCGAGGCCGGTTCATCAGCATCTAACAGCGAATCTGGGTCTCTGTATAGCGCTGAAGTTGCCCTAAACACGCCGGGCACACACAGATCACCCACGAAGACCTGCGTGCAATGGCGGACCCGGTCTCGGGTGTGAAACGCTTGTACCAGTGGGTCGGAGGACGAAGCGTGGAGCGCGGCGAGGCTGACCTTCGGCCCTGGGCGGAAACGCCGAGAGCTGAGCCGGAGCTGCTGTTTGGAGTCCTGCACGTTATAAAGGGAGACACCCGGTACAGCAGTGAGTGCGAGACATAGACCGGGCCGAGTAGAGAAGGAGAAGCCTGGCTGCCACGCAGCCCGATGAGGAGACGACAAGCGACGTGAGGCCTCCGCAGTGAGCCAGACAGCGCCCAGAGCGAAGCCGACCTGTCTCCCCCTGAGCCCAGGAACTGTGTAGTGGAGAGCGGCGGGCCCTGAGGGCGGCGCACCAGAGGTGAGAGCTGCGAGCCCGAGGGGGTTACTGGGAGTGGCCGAGGAACAAAACGGGGGCTGGCTAGGCCCGAGCTTCTGGAGTAGGCCTCATCCCTTAGAGAATCAGGGCCCAAGCACCAACATTACCGGCTTGCCCTGACCAGTGATAGCGCCGGATTCGTCCCCAACCAGTGGCAAGGTCACAGCGCCCGGTGAGAGGAGAGCGGTCCGCAAACTAGGGCTATGGTTTAACAGCGAGATGAGAGAAGGGCCCTAACTCTTAAGTCAGCGCATTGCAACAGGTTTGACGCCCCGAAGCCGAGTTTTACAACGTGAGGCGAACCCACTAAAGCTGTGCATCCCGCCGACTGGGTTACAATTGCTGATCCCGGGGCTGAGAGGCGCCCGCACTTCCAGGGCCCTTAGGAGCGCGATAGGCATACTCACTGAGACGCAGTGCTGGAGTTAAAGCGATGCCATAACGCGCACTAGACATCCAGTGAATTCGACCGTGCAGGAGAGCTCCTACGCCTCGCCTGGACCGGGGCCACTTAAGGGGCCTGGGACCTTGACCGAGACGAATCTGAGCGATCGCACCGCTGGGGAGCGAGTGCCGGGGCCCTACAGAGATGACCGCACACCGCACAAAGAAAGACCCCACGATCAAGGATCTCCTGCAGAAACCAGGCACCAAGAAGGTAGACCAGTCGATGGCCCAGCAACAGGATAAGGATATGGACTCTCCTGGAGAGCGATCGGAGGAGTCCATCACTCGTGGCTTTCTGGAGCAACTGTTCGGGACACTGAGAAAGGACTTCGCGAGCCTGAGACAGGATGTCGCCTCTGACATCAAGCAAAGCGGAGGTACAGGAAATTTGTGACCGGGTTGACTCCCTGGAAAGGAATGGCGACCGGAGGGAGGAGGAGATTACCGAACAGACCTGAGAGTTGCTGGAGCTCAGAGACCGGAACGAGGCACTATACCTCCGCCTTGAGGACCTCGAGAATCGCTCTCGGAGATCCAACATACGCATCAAAGGCGTACCTCTGTTGGCGGATGGTGGAAAGTTAGAAGACTGGGTGATCCGCTTCTTCTGCATGTGGCACCGGCACTAGGAGACAAAGAAGTCATCCTAGATCGCACTCACTGTGCAGGCCGCCCGGCCAGGGACCCGGGACAACAACAGGACATTCTCACATGTCTCCACTCTTTCCAACAGAAGGAGATCATAATAGCCGCCACCAGAGACAAAACAACACTGGCGTTCGAGGGGCTTCAAGTTGGCATTTACCAGGACTTGTCTCCGCTCACCCTCACACGACGTAAAGCCTTGAAGCCAGCCACAACCTACCTACTTGAAAAAGGAGTCAGATACCGTTGGGGGTCACCCCTTTCGGCTTTCCTTTGTTTGGGACAAAGAGCTACCTTCTGTGCGGACACTGAAGGAGGCACAGGAGGTGCTTGGGCTCGACCTGGAGGAAGGGGATCCCCCTGGGCTGTCAACAGAGGACAACGGTGTGCGCGATCCGCAGAAACCCAGAAGACGACGGGGGACTAGACGTGAGAAACCCACCAGACCTACAGCTACGGAGAGCCAGAAAGAAAGAGAGGCGCTGATCCGACAAATACAGATCCGGGACGAAATCGGAGACAACCCAAACGTCTGAGTGCGGGCCCTATGGTCATCCGACACTGCTGAGTTACAGGAACTCCAATTGGGCCCACAAATGAAGAAACCCGGCCTTGGCAGAGTGAGCTCACGCTCGATGATGAGATGACCAACCAACAGACACATGGACCCAAGCACGATAGTGCGTTACATGCCAAGTTTATGGCTTCTACAGGCGCCACGGGGGGGGAGGACAACCAAGAAAATGGTTCAGGGCCACATTGAAACAAAGAGGGAACTACGGCTCACATGGAGGTAGGTCGATACTGTGTACAGGGGATGCCCCTATCCCATATAGCTCACTACTCAAACACATGGGTCACTATGACAAACCCGACACACCTGATGGGGCAATGGGAGGCAACCGACACAAGACCCAACGGACCTGGGGTGATGGGGACAGGTGGAAGATATTGAGAGGCATCCCTGTCTGTGAGTCAGGTCACCACATGAGGACTGGTATAGATTGGGAACGTAGGGGGAGAGACCCTATTCTCACGCAACCTCAGACACGGATCCCCGCGCACCCCCCAAGTTACTACTATGTCCACGATTAAGGCTAATATCCTGAGTTTCAATGTCCGAGGACTCAATACCCCTGTTAAGCGTCGTGCACTACTCACACTGCTTAGAGAAGAGGGCTGCGATATTTGCCTATTGCAAGAGACCCACTTAATGCGCGCTGATTGGAAACGCCTCCGCTGCAAGTGGTACGATAGACAATATTTCTCCTCAACCACTGGGAGGAAGCGGGAGTGGCCATTCTCATAGCTTCCCACTTCCCGGGCACTGTAAGGGAAGTGCACGCAGGAATTCCGGGCAGGATGCTAGCATTGCGAATCCAAGTGGGATCCCACACCTACACCATAGCCTCCATATACAGCCCTAATGAACGCCAGGAGGCTTTCCTCCGAGATACGTTAAACGTGGTCGGGGACTCTGAAGATGAGGACTTAGTGTTAGGAGGGGACTTTAACATCGTACCGGACCCACAGCTGGACAGGTCCATAGTGCTGGTGGGTCACTCGGGATCTCTCTCGGAATCTATGCTCCAGAGACTTTGGGAGATGGGGCTGACAGACGCTTGGAGATATGGCAACCCTACAGCCCAGGAATACACCTTCTTCTCGGCGTCGGACCAAACATATGCAAGGATAGATTTGTTCTGGATCTCCCAATGGGTAAAGGGCTGCATCCAGGAAGTAACGGTGGGGACAGCGGCCCTGTCAGACCATTCCCCGATCTCGCTGGTGTTGCGCCTGCCGGGAGGACCACCCCGCCAGTGGTCGTGGAGGCTCAACTATAAATTACTCACATACGACTCTAATATTGCTGACATACGGGCACCGATCCGAGATTATCTGGAAACTAACGATGACGGATCGGTCCCACTTTTCCAGGCCTGGGACGCCCTAAAGGCGGTCATACGAGGCTGGTTCTTGTCTATCGCAGCAGGGCTCAATAGGGACAGAAGGGATAAACGAGAGCTACTCGAGGCACAGGTCAGGGAGCTAGAGGGGGTTCACCGCCATTCGGGGATGGTTCAGACACGAAGACAACTTAATACCGCGCGGAAACAACTGAAGGCGCTGGACTGTGATCGGGCAGAATATGCTCTTCTGCGTACTAAGCAGTGCTATTATGATGGGGGAAACAAAGCCGGGAAATTGCTAGCACACCTCCTGCAGGCGCAGACAAATGCACGTCGCATTGCTGGTATAAAGACCCCGCCGAGAGATTCTCCAAGGGGATGTGGACATTGCGGCCGAGTTTGAGGCCGAGTTTGAGGCCTTCTACACCACACTGTATAGGGCGTAACGCCTAGATGCGATGGCCGCCGAGGACTATGTCCGACAGGCACCAGTAGCATCCCTCCCCCTGACGGATGCAGAGGCTATGGATGCGGACATCCGCCCGGAGGAGGTCTTGCGAGCCAAACAGAAGCTCACAGCAGGGAAGGCACCAGGGGGGGATGGTTTCCCAGTAGATTTTTACAAAGCATTTGCCTCTGAGCTCACACCCCTCTTGGTCCGTCTTTTTAACGTTTTCAGTGACACAGGCTCTATAACCCCCACAATGGCAATGGCAGAAGTAGTGGGGATACTGGCCAGGGAAAGATCCGCTTGAGTGCGCCTCATATCCCCCGATTTCTATATTAAATGTTGACCTAAAGATATTCACCAGCATACTGGCGGCGCGACTGGCTCCACACATGCAAGGCCTGATGGACCCAGACCAGTCAGGCTTTATTCCCGAACGCAGCTGTAGCGACAGAATGAGGCGCCTCTGTCACTTACTGGACAAAACTCAGCGCACCCAACAACCCACGTTACTTTTATCGGTCGACCTCGAAAAGGCGTTTGACCGTGTTCACTGGCCATACCTGAGACACGTCCTGGGCAGGTTTGAGGTTGGGGAACGCTATCAAAGATGGGTGCAGTGCATATACCAGGCACCGGAAGCGTGTATTAAAGTGAATGGGATAGCTTCCCAACCAGTGGTGATAGGACGGGGGACTCGCCAGGGGTGTCCACTCTCCCCCTTACATTTCGCACTCTATATGGAGCCATTTGCCGAGAGGGTCCGACAACTTCAGACGATCACACGGATCCGTTTGGGAGACAGGAAGCACAAAATATCCTTGTATGCGGATGATGTAGTGTTATTCCTCATGCAGCCGACAATGTCCCTTCCTCCCATATTGGAAGAATTCACAACATTCAGTGGGGTCTCAGGCTTCAAAATCAACCTAAAACAACGCTGGCTCTCGGCCTTTACCTCCCCCGCACGGTGCAGGAGCAATTGAGGCAGGACTTCCCTTTCGCGTGGGCACAAGGGATTGTCCCTTACTTAGGGCTGCAGATATTTCCCACGGTGGAAAAGATGGTCAAAGCCAACTATTCCGCCTTGCTAGATGAAACCCATCGTGAGCTACTTAGCTGGAAGAAGCACACCATGTCCTGGCTGGGCAGGCTGGCTGCAGTTAAAATGACGCTTCTGCCCCGCATTCTTTATGTGATGCAGACACTACCACTATGCCCACCACCCCGAATATTGGCGCTCTTGCAACACCTAATTGGGAACTTTATATGGGAAGGGAAAAGAGCCCGTATGGTACGACATCAAACATTTTTTAGTCAGGCGGATGGGGGTCTTGAGGTCCTGCACTTAGTGAAATACTTCCAAGCAGCGCAATTGTGCTATATGATTGAGTGGTATAAACTAGAATCTGAAAAACATTGGTGCTTCATTGATCTCGCCATTGCGGGAATGCACATATGGAAGGTCCCATGGCTGCCCAAACGGCATAGGCCAGCAGGAGCTTATATTTCGCCGGTGCTGAAGGCAACCATTGGGGCGTGGGACAGAGTACAGGAGACCTTTTGCTTTTCGACCCCCGTCTCCCCTCTGACCCCCTTCATAGGCAACCCAGACTTCCCCCCAGCGGTGGAAGGGAGTGGGTTTCTGAAATGGAAAGAAGCCAACTGTAAAAGGATAGGTGACCTATTCAATGAGAAAGGGGTCATGGATTTCACCGAGTTAGTGTCCGGCTTTGAACTGCCCCGAGATACTTATTGGCAATACTTAGCGATCCGACACTGGATAACACAACCGCATGTGCAACCTCATGCCAGCCGCCCTCTCACAAAATTTGAACTATGGTATATCATACGCACATCAGACAAGCGCCTGCTCTCAGACATCTACTCCTTCCTAAATAAGCCTAAACACAGCATTAAAACCCCAGCGCAGCGTAGATGGGAGTCGAAGTTGGAGCGAGAGTTCTCCCCTAAAGAATGGCAGGACATCATTCATAGAGCCAGAGCCTCCTCTTGTAGCACTGCAGGATAGGAAATGTTTTTAAAGATAGCTCACCATTGGTACTATACTCCGGTTAGGCTTGCAAAATGGAAACCCGGTGGAAGTGATTTATGTTGGCGTAACTGTGGGCAGCCGGGTACGCTTACCCATATTCTCTGGCAATGCCCGAAGATAGAGACTTTTTGGAACACAGTCCTCCAGGAAGTTGATTCCATCCACCACACCAAAATACCCAGATTTCCCAATTATACCCTGCTGGGACTGCCCAATCCCCTGACCTACCTCCTTAAGTCATGCAGAGGCAGAGCTATCACTTTGACCCTAGGAGCCGCCAAACAGGTGCTACTGTCTAAGTGGGGAACTGAAGAGGTCCCGACTAAATTAGACAGGCTGTATAGGATATGGGAGCTAGTGGGCATGGAAAAGATTACAGCTGGCCTGACGCGCACTCTCCCCAAGTTCGATAAAACATGGGGTACCACTATTGACTTTCTTTTCTCCGAATTTGTGGAACTCACCTGCCCACGATACTTGCGAGTTCTCCGACTCCCCAACACACAGTCCCAGTCCAGCGACCAACCCCAATCAAAGGATTAACCCCTCCGGTGGCTACTAGTAAAAAAAGGGATAACCCACTCCCCGCTTCAGGCACTATTATTCCTAACTTCTCTTCATTATATCTTTGTTTCTTGTTTCTCCTCTCTATACCTCTATTGAATGTTCTTTCAGTATTGCTCCCCACCGGCCATGGGATGTAGGTGGCGGCTAATGTTAATCTATGCATCTTCAAAATCAATAAAAAGATTTAAACCATAAATAGGGATGTGTTACAATATACATACAGCTACTGTGTTCATTACAAATTAAGAGGTTAGAACCATACCAAAAAGAGCAGGCATTTAACTTACCCGTCTCTACCATCCGTGGGTTCTGTGGTGCCAATATGGGGTTTGGTCCGGTGCTAGGAGCAGAATTCGATGTTGTGGCAAGGGGAGGATGGAACAACAACATATGGCCTTAGAAGTGAAAAAATAATGTGAATTAGTATATAATGGATTAATAATATAAATGACAAGGTCAAATTTGACTACAATTATAAGTCATTAAAAAACACATTGTAAACTGTAGTGTTAGGGTTTAACAAATCAAATAATAGAAAGTGACAACGGTAGCATAAGGACATACCTGTGTGTGTAGTTGGGTTATGTTGAGAGACCTGCTTGGTATGTTGCCCTGCTGCAATTTTAGTTACTCCTGAACAGCTGAGGCAAACCAATCTACTTGAAAGAGTGGCTGAATGAGAAGAGTACAAACAAAAGAAACAATCAAAACATCTAGTCATTTCTAGGGTATGTGTTAGAGTGTGTTTTTGAGAGAGATGTATGTAATGTGTGCCTAACAACATAGGTATGGGGGAAGGCCATTAATGGGTGAATGATTTCAGGTTTATTTTTAACGATAGCAACATGTTTAAAACTTACCTGCCACCACATCAATGTTATCTGAAAGAGGGGGCCAATAGCAGGTGGCAGTACATTATCAAGAGGACAGCTTCTTGCGGGTGAGATGGAGATGGGATCCAGGGGCCCTTTCATGAAGAGCCTGTGTCAGCTGCATCCAAGAGAATTTCTCCTTCACCCCCCTCCTCCCATCTTGTCACTTCTTTTTAATATCCCCCATGGTGCATGCCTCCTCCCTCAATGCACTGACAGAATCTGTCACCTCTTACCATAAGGCTGCCTTTGTGTTCCCGTGAGGGTGAACAAAAGAAGTCCATGTAGTTGTTTGTTGTGCCTTAGCACAAACTACAAGTAATGGGTTATTTATTGGGGTGGGTGACTACCCCCCTTAAGGAATAATCACAACCACTGTCAGTGTGAACACTTAAAGTCACTAAATTAACCGGACCTCAACCCCCTGGTAGCTATAGCACAGAGCTGACAGGCTTAACTTAGGGAAATGTGAGGAGTATTTATACATTACTAAACAGTAATAAAGTCAAAAGGCCATACAACAGAAATCACAAGCTGAATTAATTACAAAAATAGAGTAAATTTCATTAAGTAAAATGACAACAAAACAACATAAAAAACATTAAGGGGAACCAAAGATATGAATTTGCAAATTTTAAAGCAAAAATTGTCCAAAAAAAGTGCTAAGCTCCAATGCGGGTCTACTGGTTGTGGGTGACTGCGACCTAGGTATGACTTCAGGCCAGCCGCGATACAGCTCAGGTTCGATCCAGTCAGATTTTATCTTGTGGTTTAATCTCAAAAATGGAAGTCAAAATCTTTCAGTGGGGCAAGACAGCAGATGGTGTTGGAGGAGGGCTCGATAACGTCAGATAGACATTGGGCGAGGTCCTGGTGAAGCCATTGGGTTAGGCAAGAAAAGCTTAAAGTAGGAACATTCTAATTTCTTACCCAGGGAAGTTCCCTTGTTGGTTGGAGACTTTTGACGCTTCGCCTGACTAAGATTTCTACACTTGATCTTCTTTTCAGAGCTTGCGATCCTACAGCAAGGCAAGGTTGCGGGCCCCATCCGACTACGGCTCCACAAAGCCAGTTATCTTCTCACTGAGATACAACTGAATCTGAGTTGCTGTTGTGGAGAAGTTCAGAGCAGGAGACACTAGCTTCTTGGTCCCAGCAGCAACACACCTTGGGAAGATTGGTTTGGTAGGTTGGTCCCTGTCTCCAGAGGCAAGGCCAAAAAGCTTTTAAGTCCCCGGTTTTCAGAGGTGGTAGGGAAAGTCCAGCCAGACAAAGCTAATAGTTCCAGGACCTCAGGATCAGCACTTGGGGGGCAGGGATCATTCCAGCAGAAGGCACCAGCAGGGTCTAGGTCAGGTTCAGTTAGTACTGTTGAGCCTGGAGTTGTAGGAAAAGGTGTTTTGTAGTTTTCTGTAGTCCTGCAGCCAAACAGGAGGCCACTCAACTGACCCTTGGAGTTCACTTCTTGGTAATGGGTACAAGAGGGAGCAGATCCAGTCCTTCAGGGCTGCTCTCAAGTCAGACAGCAGGTCCAGACCTCTTCTGTTCTTCAGGTCCAACAGTGTGCTGAGGAGCGTGCCAGGGGATGCCACGTTTATGCCTGGAACTAGCTTGTGGGTACAGGTGACTCTTGACTCCTCCCTAGCTAATTGGGTAAAAGTTGATGGGATAACCCGATCCACTTTTGAAGCAGTTCCTATCTGTCCTACTGCACACAATCAAACAGAGCCCCTTACTCCTAAAACTCAAAATACTGAAACCCTTCTACATTTGGGCAGAGCATATGTCCCAACCAAGAGGTATAGCAGGGAAATGAACAGCCCCTCCTCTGTGGTCACTCCAAACCAGTTCTTGGAGCTCCCCTCTCCCACTGTGATTGCTGCCTACTTAACTTGGAGGACAAAAGAAGGGGCCTGTCCAAGTCTCACCTGACATCTGTTTATGACAGGGGAGCTCACTTTGAAGTTAATTAAATTACTGAGCATAGAACAACCGGCATTCCTACAAGAGGAACAAAAACACCTACCCACACCCAGGCCTTTGTCTCTGCTCTGGGAGCAGTTTTCACACATCATTCAGGGCCATTAACCAGCAGGATGACAGTGGGAAAGATGATTTTAGATTAGCCTTCAGTAGTTTCAGGCAGGGTATGGGCAACTTTCTAAAACATACTTTTCCTCCATATTTAATAAAAATCTGACTTCACCATTAAGTCGGGCTTTTAATAAATTTTAACAAATAGTGGTGTCATTTCACTGGCTGGTTCCTACCCTGAGATAGCAGACCTAATATTTAATATTGAGTCCCAGTGTTTCTCTATGGGTCAGCCAGATTTCGTACAGTGAAAATAGCTTTCAGTTGTGTAACTTTTCCTTCTGCATCGTAGGACCTTCATTGATAGTCATAAACCTTGAATAGAATAGCAAGCTAATCAAACTCCGAAAAGCCGCTGTCAGGTGTGTATGTATGTGTGTGTGTGTGTATGTATATATATATATCTATATATGTATATATATATATCTATATATGTATATATATATGTATACATATACATTACCTACTGGCGGTCGCCAGTAGGTAGTTATAGTTAGAACCTAGTTTCCATAGGAAAAGCATTTTTTGATGTGCTTATAACTTTGGAGTCGTTTGCCGAATCTTTACGAAATTTTCCAAAAGTTCCTCTTTTCAGGTGAGCTCCTATCCTGAAAGTTTGGGGGTGATTCGTGAAGGGGGGCTGAGAAAAAGGGGGTCCCAAAACGTGTTTTCTCCATGCAATTTCCATAGGAAACTTTAGACAAGGCTACAGGTCAAACTGCTGAACGGAATTATGCCAAATTTGGCAGGGAGAAAGGTCTTGGTCCAGAAAGCACGCTTTGTTTAAATGGGGTAAGTCCGTTCAGTAGTTTTAGAGAAATATCAAAATTTACAGATATCGATATTTGAGAATTCTGACATCTGATTGGCTGAGGCGTTACGAGCACGAGCGTGCGTCTTATTGGTTGCGAACTGTTGAAACTAGGAAGTGTTGGCAGCCATTTTGTGACTGACTTGAAAGGCGTAGGGCGAAACAAAAGAGAAAAATTGTATAAGAGGGTATAGTAGGAACACTGTGGTCTTAGTTTAAGCAGTCTGTACGGTGCAGATTGCAGTATGTCGGCAGTACCAAGTTACAGGCCCACAAACGCATACTGCAACACATGAGAGCAATTACCAACAACGACCCAACATATCCAGTAGCCCGCCATTTTAAAGACATACATAATAGTGACCTCAAACACTTAACATATTATTTGATTGATTCCATCCCAACATCCAGACGGGGGGCAATAGAGAGGCAAAATTACGACGTCTAGAAACACAATATATTGTCGAGCTTGATACCAAGACCCCGAATGGCCATAACTCAAGTGAGGATTTGTATACATGGCTATGAGATTCACAAAAGGATAATTCTAATATTCTTAGTTGGCTATGGGAGCAATTTAGGCGATAAATCATTAATTTTTCCTGGATGAACAATTCTCTTTTTTCTTACATTTGCAGAGATATATATTCAATCTATTCAGCATGCTGCTTACAAGCATTTTAGCTTTTTTTATTTTTTTTATTTTTGAATACAGAGTTTTAGGTAAAAATAATCTTTTAAACTCTGACTTCTAGTCTTTGTGAAATTATTGTCATTGACTTGGAGGAACAGGGACCTGTTCCTAGGTAGCACTTTTTTCAACATGTTAATAAGCACTGTAATCTGACATGGAATAGTGGTTATATCTTAAGTGATTTACATGCAGTATTAAGGCACTTGGGTCAAATATGTGTGATTGCCACAAATAGTTTGAGCTTGAATTTAGCGATACATAGATGTATTATACAGACATTAAATTATTAGCTTTTTTCTTGTTCGCTTTTTTGAACTACATATTAATTTTACAGTAAAATGTTGTTAAATATTATGGCTTTCACAGCTGCAATTACTGTCATCCTGTTCTTTTTAACATATGAATTTCATATCAATATGTTTTTAAGTACTATGAATTTTAATAGATGCATTTTGACATACGCATACATGACTTTTTTATGTATTTTATATGGAAATGTTTTTTAGGTATTTCTATATGCATTTATCAACAACTGGGATTTAACCCAATATTATGTGCTAACATATTTATATATTTTTACAAAAATATAATGTGTTATTTATAATTTAAGTATTTATGGCAGTTTTTGCACATATTGAAAGGCATTCATTGCACAACAAATTGACCAAAAGATATAAACAAGTGTGTATCTTTTCCATGTCTATGTATTTCGTTATCACGTGATTGGCACTTTGCACTTTAAATGTAGACTCGGGGCTTCAGTAACGCGTCATGTGATCAAGGCCGTGTCAGGCCGAAACGCGTCAGGGCGGTAGTGGTGTTGTGAGCAAATAAAGATTTCATGCACTAAATTGGGTTCGTGTTCCGTCCTTTCCCAGAGAAGGGAATCAACGAAGAACGGCGTCTGCTATATATGTGTGTGTGTGTGTGTGTGTGTGTGTGTGTATATATATATATATATATATATATATATATATATATATATATATATATATATATATATATATGTATACATATATATTACCTACTGGCGGTCGCCAGTAGGTAGTTATAGTTAGAACCTAGTTTCCATAGGAAAAGCATTTTTTGATGTGCTTATAACTTTGGCGTCGTTTGCCGAATCTTTACGAAATTTTCCCAAAAGTTCCTCTTATCAGGTGAGCTCCTATCCTGAAAGTTTGGGGGTGATTCGTGAAGGGGGGGCTGAGAAAAAAGAGGGGTCCCAAAACGTGTTTTCTCCATGCAATTTCCATAGGAAACTTTAGACAAGGCTACAGGTCAAACTGCTGAACGGAATTATGCCAAATTTGGCAGGGAGAAAGGTCTTGGTCCAGAAAGCACGCTTTTGTTTAAACGGGGTAAGTCCGTTCAGTAGTTTTAGAGAAATATCAAAATTTACAGATATTGATATTTGAGAATTCTGACATCTGATTGGCTGAGGCGTTACGAGCACGAGCGTGCGGCTCATTGGTTGCGAACTGTTGAAACTAGGAAGTGTTGGCAGCCATTTTGTGACTGACTTGAAAGGCGTAGAGGCGAAACAAAAGAGAAAAATTGTATAAGAGGGTATAGTAGGAACACTGTGGTCTTAGTTTAAGCAGTCTGTACGGTGCAGATTGCAGTATGTCGGCAGTACCAAGTTACAGGCCCACAAACGCATACTGCAACACATGAGAGCAATTACCAACAACGACCCAACATATCCAGTAGCCCGCCATTTTAAAGACATACATAATAGTGACCTCAAACACTTAACATATTATTTGATTGATTCGATCCCAACATCCAGACGGGGGGGCAATAGAGAGGCAAAATTACGACGTCTAGAAACACAATATATTGTCGAGCTTGATACCAAGACCCCGAATGGCCATAACTCAAGTGAGGATTTGTATACATGGCTATGAGATTCACAAAAGGATAATTCTAATATTCTTAGTTGGCTATGGGAGCAATTTAGGCGATAAATCATTAATTTTTCCTGGATGAACAATTCTCTTTTTTCTTACACTTGCAGAGATATATATTCAATCTATTCAGCATGCTGCTTACAAGCATTTTAGCTTTTTTAATTTTTGAATACAGAGTTTTAGGTAAAAATAATCTTTTAAAATCTGACTTCTAGTCTTTGTGAAATTATTGTCATTGACTTGGAGGAACAGGGACCTGTTCCTAGGTAGCACTTTTTTCAACACGTTAATAAGCACTGTAATCTGACATGGAATAGTGGTTATATCTTAAGTGATTTACATGCAGTATTAAGGCACTTGGGTCAAATATGTGTGATTGCCACAAATAGTTTGAGCTTGAATTTAGCGATACATAGATGTATTATACAGACATTAAATTATTAGCTTTTTTCTTGTTCGCTTTTTTGAACTACATATTAATTTTACAGTAAAATGTTGTTAAATATTATGGCTTTCACAGCTGCAATTACTGTCATCCTGTTCTTTTTAACATATGAATTTCATATCAATATGTTTTTAAGTACTATGAATTTTAATAGATGCATTTTAACATACGCATACATGACTTTTTTATGTATTTTATATGGAAATGTTTTTTAGGTATTTCTATATGCATTTATCAACAACTGGGATTTAACCCAATATTATGTGCTAACATATTTATATATTTTTACAAAAATATAATGTGTTATTTATAATTTAAGTATTTATGGCAGTCTTTGCACATATTGAAAGGCATTCATTGCACAACAAATTGACCAAAAGATATAAACAAGTGTGTATCTTTTCCATGTCTATGTATTTCGTTATCACGTGATTGGCACTTTGCACTTTAAATGTAGACTCGGGGCTTCAGTAACGCGTCATGTGATCAAGGCCGTGTCAGGCCGAAACGCGTCAGGGCGGTAGTGGTGTTGTGATCAAGTAAAGATTTCATGCACTAAATTGGGTTCGTGTTCCGTCCTTTCCCAGAGAAGGGAATCAACGAAGAACGGCGTCTGCTATATATGTGTGTGTGTGTGTATATATATATATATATCTATATATGTATATATATATATATGTATACATATATATTACCTACTGGCGGTCGCCAGTAGGTAGTTATAGTTAGAACCTAGTTTCCATAGGAAAAGCATTTTTTGATGTGCTTATAACTTTGGCGTCGTTTGCCGAATCTTTACGAAATTTTCCAAAAAGTTCCTCTTTTCAGGTGAGCTCCTATCCTGAAAGTTTGGGGGTGATTCGTGAAGGGGGGCTGAGAAAAAAGGGGGGTCCCAAAACGTGTTTTCTCCATGCAATTTCCATAGGAAACTTTAGACAAGGCTACAGGTCAAACTGCAGAACGGAAATATGCCAAATTTGGCAGGGAGAAAGGTCTTGGTCCAGAAAGCACGCTTTTGTTTAAATGGGGTAAGTCCGTTCAGTAGTTTTAGAGAAATATCAAAATTTACAGATATCGATATTTGAGAATTCTGACATCTGATTGGCTGAGGCGTTACAAGCACGAGCGTGCGGCTCATTGGTTGCGAACTGTTGAAACTAGGAAGTGTTGGCAGCCATTTTGTGACTGACTTGAAAGGCGTAGGGCGAAACAAAAGAGAAAAATTGTATAAGAGGGTATAGTAGGAACACTGTGGTCTTAGTTTAAGCAGTCTGTACGGTGCAGAGGCAGGGAGTTTGAATGTTGCGTAGGCCGTGGAAATCACGTCCGCAGACGTGGAAATCACGTCCGCAGAACAACGGTGCACGGTATTGCGGCAAGGTTGCGTAGGCTCTGGAAGTCCCGTGGGGAAAATAACAATGCGCCGTATTGCAGCCTTCCTTTAATATAATGCGCAGTAATGTTTACTTATAATGCGGTGTTCACTTTTATCACGGACAGTGTCACTTTCTTACACGAAAATTAATATTATGTGGGAGGGCGTGTTCTGTTCGTGTGTCTGGAACAAAATTAACGTTTAATTGGCTGAGGTGTTCCAACAACAAGCTCAATGTTCATTGGCTGCGAACCATTGAAAGTAGAAGTGTTGCCAGCCATTTCCTCCCCGTCCGCGGAGTAGCAGGGACATCTGATTGGCTGATGTGTTCCAAGCAGGACCTTCCCAAGCTTAATGTTCATTGGCTGCGAACCATTGAAAGTAGAAGTGTTGCCAGCCATTTCCTCCCCGTCCGCGGAGTAGCAGAGACATCTGATTGGCTGACGTGTTCCAAGCAGGACCTTCCCAAGCTTAATGTTCATTGGCTGCGAACCATTGAAAGTACAAGTGGTGCCAGCCATTTCCTCCCCATCCGCGGAGTAGCAGGAACATCTTATTGGCTGACGTGTTCCAAGCAGGACGTTCCCAAGCTTAATGTTCATTGGCTGTAAACCATTGAAAGTAGAAGTGTTGCCAGCCATTCCCTCCCCCTCCGCGGAGCATCAGGGACATCTGATTGGGTAACGTGTTCCAAGCAGGACCTTCCTAAGCTTAATGTTCATTGGCTGTAAACCATTGAAAGTAGAAGTGTTGGCAGCGATTCCCTCCCCCTCTGTGGAACACCATGGACATTTTATTGGCTAAACTGTATCTAGTACAAGTTTGTTCATTATTGGCTGGGAACGGTTCACTGTTGTGAACCATTTTGTGACGCACTTCAATGGAGTACGGGAAAAGAAAGTAGTAGCGGGGAGGGTAGGAACACTATTAACTCTGTACAGTGGTCACAAGGTGGTGGAGAGGGATTGTGAAGGTAAAAATAGTTTTTATATATTTTAAGGGCCATTTATAATATTGGCGTGGGGTGTACAAATCACGGCGGGAAAATAACAAAGTGTGTTGCGGTCTTCTTTTTATTAAGTTTGTGGGAGCACTGTTTAGTTATAATGTGGTGTTTACTTTTCTGACGGGGAGCTGTCGTTGTGCAGCTAAAATTTCAGTCTAGGTTTGAAATAGTTTTTATTAAGCAATTACAAATATACTTTCTTCGGAAACTGAAGCTGTATATATCAAAGGGGTGACAAATAAAAACGCAATTCATAAAATATCCCTTAGCGTGGGCACACCCTCCCTTTTTTTCTGCTATAGTTTGTAAAAGTGTTGCCCCATATTCTTGATAATATAAGAGGGCATGAGTTACTTTTAGATAAAGTAGAAAAGAAGTGCTACAAGAAACACTCCCGCACTACATCATCTCAGGTCACAAGAACAATAACAAGTAAAAAACAGTTAAACACAAATCACTTTATATTACATAGAAATGCACGCTTTATCATTTTTTATAATTTCTATTATTGTAGAATTCGGGAAAGTTCGGTCGTAGTGCTTAGATCACGTACTCCTTTAAGAATATATAGGATAGTAGTATAATAATATACACTACTGGTCGTATATATTCTATAGGGAGAAGGTGAATAGGAACCGCAACAGACAAAAATAGAAATAGTAAAAAAACATTCAGAAATGTAGGGTTTATCAAAGGTATAGGTATAGATACTAAGAAAGTATCTATGGAAACGATTTTTTTAAACTGCAATTTCCAAAAATATTGGCACTGTAAAAATATCTGATCAAGTAAGTTATAAAGGTCAGTAAGCTGTATTTCAGATGGTTTACTCCTGGCGGCGACAAATCTCCAATTCCTGTTGTGTGGAAATATCACACTCTTACAATATACACAGTGTCACTGATGGCACACAAAAAGGAAAAGGAAAATGAAGTCATCAATACAAAACAAGATCAATAACGAAATACTTTCCAGCGATGAGTATGTTGAGAGCTTCTTTTCTCCGGGACTTCGAAATCTTTCATCTTCGCGCCAACGGGTCATAAAGTGCTCTGAGATCATAATGACTGTTAATATTATAATATACATATTCACAGTATATGATCCCAAGAAAGAAACAGAGTGAGAACGAGAAGGTGCTGAAGTTAAATATAAATCTTTAGTCTTCGCGTCGACGGGTCATAAACTCCACTGAGGTCAGTATAAATGTTCATATTACAATATACATACTCACACTATATGATCTCAAGGGAGAAATAGACTAAAAACCAGAAGCTGCTGACGTTACATATAAATCTTTAGTTTTCGCGCCAACAGGTCACAAACTCCTCTGAGATCATAATGTGTGGTTATTATAATATACATACTCACACTATATGATGTCATGGGGGAAATAGACTACAAACTAGAAGCTGCTGACGTTACATATAAATCTTTAGTCTTCGCGCCGACGGGTCACCAACACATCTGACGTCAAGTACAGTGTCAATATTATAATATACAAAGTCACACTATATGAGCTCAAAGGAGCCAGAACAGGAACAATGTTTGCTGTATTCTGTCTGTTTCTGAAAACAAGCTGCTGACGTTACATATAAATGGCAAAAACAAGCAATAACACTTTTTTCTAAATACAAGTGTTTAAATATTGACAAATAGCTACGTATTATAAATATCTAGTATGCCATAATCAAACAACTTACAACTCAGGATTATGTTTTGTGGCCGCAAAAGAAGAATCCGACTCTAGAAAAGAGCACCTGCATCACTGAATGGAGACGCGGAAATAACTCGCAAAAACAAAACTAATCAATCAACGGGTGTGGTTTATATACTTTTTGGTTATTCAGTAGTCTATGGAAGGAAAATGCGGCTCCGCCCATTTAGATGTCACGTTTTACAGTTGACTCGTGCTCACTTTTTAACTGTTTAACTTGTGCACATGCTGGGAAAAGTTACAAAATGTGAAGCGGAAAAAGTTTCGATTTCGAACCTAACACGTATAAGGTCCTTAATATGTACATACGTTGGAGAGCTTAAAAACTGTTACCCGGAAAACCGTGTCATTTCCATTCTCATGAGTAAATACATTTATTGATTGCAGTAATTCTAAAGAGAAGATCTATCAGAATAGAAGAAAAAAAAAACGTGATAATATTTCTCATCACTATGGTTTTAAATTTTAAAAAATGCGAGCATTTGTAAAGCATACAGCTAACCCTGGAGAGGTGTGTCGGCGCTCGGGGGCGTCGGAAAGATTAAGCAAGGTGTTGCCCACAGTGACATAGTGGTGGGCTAATGTGCCGCTGGAGCCGGGAATCGAACTGTGAACGCTGTTGTTCGAAGTCAGGTATCATAGCTGCTCCGTCACACTTTTTCCACACTTATATGTTAATTAGTGCTAATTAAGTTTTAAACATTGTTAAATTATAACTTATAACAGACTACTGTTACAGTTAGTTATTCACTACAAAAAGTATGCACGTCTTTTTTAAATTTAGTTAAAAACAATATAGGTTTCAGGGACATTGTAGTTAGAAATTAGTATTTATAAAACCTTTCAAATTCACTGAAAAAACCATAGGTTTTACAGACGTTATAGTTAGAAATTAGCATTTAAAAAACCTTTGAAATTCACTGAAAAAACCATAGGTTTCAGGGGCGTTATAGTTAGCTGGACATTTCACTCGTACAAAACCATAGAAATTGCACTGTTATAGTTAGTTCAGCTAACTATAACTCGCGCCTCGCAATGCACTGCTCATGACGTCACATATTACATCATTCATGGCATGGTCAGTGACATCACTGATGACATCACTGATGACATCTGAAATGACATCACTGATGACATCATCCACGTGAAAATCTGATGCACCACCTCACAGTCTAATATAACCTTTAATACACCCACTGTAAAATACAGACTACCATTTTCGAAACCATCGAGACACCAATACCAGTTACTACATACGCACTCTTTGATTCCTAGGTCTACACACACATCAACTCATTCACCCATACATTCACTTATACATGCAGTTACTCATCAATACAACACTATGATACGCACTCATACACCTATTCAGACACTCACACACCGCCACTCATCCATGGAGTTACTCACACACCTAGTCAGTCATGCAAAGAATCAATCACACTCCCATTTACTCACCTATACAGTTATACACACACCACCTCCCTAATTCATACAGATACTAACGCATAATTACTCTCTTATATAATCACTGATACAAGTACACACTCATCCATACAGCCACTCTCACAATCACTCACTCTCACATATACTCATTTATATACAGCATCACTCACATATACGGCCTTTTACATATGTAGTTACTCACACATGTACCAGTGAGACATCCATTCACTCACCAACACACCCATACACACACACTCACCCACCCACACAGCTGTTTCCACATGCACTCTTGAACCCATACACCCAGTGAATCAACTACTCACACATCAATGCACAGAGTCACACACCTCCAACCCACCCACACACACATTCAGTCTCCCATACAAATACTCAGGCAAACAATCAATAACCCATATAAACACTCATGTAGCTACTGATGAACCCATGTAGCAGCTTACACAACAACAGACAGACTGATACACACATTCACACAGTTTAGTCACTAACCCATGCATTCAGTAAGACACGTTTAATCACTCACTTATACAGTCACACACCTGTAAAATCCCCCATCCAGACACTTATACACCCACTCATTCTTCAATACACCTAAGAATATATGTAAAACATATTTAAAAATTACAGAAACACACAGTCACTGGATGATGTCATCAGTGATGTCATTTCAGATGTCATCAGTGATGTCATCAGTGATGTCACTGACCATGCCATGAATGATGTAATATGTGACGTCATGAGCAGTGCATTG
>CAWUFW010027045.1:0-29282 GCA_963921515.1 Calotriton arnoldi | reverse complement strand
GCTACGAGACGAACACAGCACCGACGAGGACGACGCGAAGCGACGAGGACGAAGCCAAGCGACGAGGACGACGCGAAGCAACGAGAAGGACGAACGACACGAACCAACCATGAATCCCTTCGTCCCGATCATACCAATATTCTACATCTACTACCGGAACAGGCACGGACGCGTACGGCGCAGAAGGTAAGTCAGACACCAACCACAAAACACATACAACACGTACACGACACATCACACACACACAGAGGGATGCAGAATATACTTACACCAGCAACAGCAGCACCATAGGGGCGGGATGCCCATCACCAATGCCACATATGCACACAGGGGCCTGAATGCGCGCCACCACCCCAACCCAGGGGGCTGGATGCCAACCACCCCTCAACCAGGGGGCAGGATGCCTACCACTACTACCACCCTCACCCAGGGGGGCAGGATGCCCACCACTACTACCACCCTTAGCCAGGGGGGCTGGATGCCTACCACCACCCTTAGCCAGGGGGGCTGGATGCCTACCACTACTACCACCCCCACCCAGGGGGCAGGATGCCTACCACTACTACCACCCTCACCCAGGGGGGCAGGATGCCCACCACTACTACCACCCTCACCCAGGGGGGCAGGATGCCCACCACTACTACCACCCTTAGCCAGGGGGCAGGATGCCTACCACTACTACCACCCTCACCCAGGGGGGCAGGATGCCCACCACTACTACCACCCTTAGCCAGGGGGCAGGATGCCCACCACTACTACCACCCTTAGCCAGGGGGGCTGGATGCCCACCACTACTACCACCCTTAGCCAGGGGGCTGGATGCCTACCACTACTACCACCCTCAACCAGGGGGGCAGGATGCCTACCACTACTACCACCCTTAGCCAGGGGGCAGGATGCCCACCACTACTACCACCCTTAGCCAGGGGGGCTGGATGCCTACCACCACCCTTAGCCAGGGGGCTGGATGCCTACCACTACTACCACCCTCAACCAGGGGGCTGGATGCCTACCACTACTACCACCCTCACCCAGGGGGGCAGGATGCCCACCACTACTACCACCCTTAGCCAGGGGGCAGGATGCCTACCACTACTACCACCCTCACCCAGGGGGCAGGATGCCCACCACTACTACCACCCTTAGCCAGGGGGCTGGATGCCTACCACTACTACCACCCTCAACCAGGGGGGCAGGATGCCTACCACTACTACCACCCTTAGCCAGGGGGGCAGGATGCCCACCACTACTACCACCCTTAGCCAGGGGGGCTGGATGCCTACCACCACCCTTAGCCAGGGGGGCTGGATGCCTACCACTACTACCACCCCCACCCAGGGGGCAGGATGCCTACCACTACTACCACCCTCACCCAGGGGGGCAGGATGCCCACCACTACTACCACCCTTAGCCAGGGGGGCTGGATGCCTACCACTACTACCACCCTCAACCAGGGGGGCAGGATGCCTACACTACTACCACCCTCACCCAGGGGGGCAGGATGCCCACCACTACTACCACCCTTAGCCAGGGGGGCTGGATGCCTACCACCACCCTTAGCCAGGGGGGCTGGATGCCTACCACTACTACCACCCTCAACCAGGGGGGCAGGATGCCTACCACTACTACCACCCTCACCCAGGGGGGCAGGATGCCCACCACTACTACCACCCTTAGCCAGGGGGTGCCAGATGCCCACCACTACCACCCTTAGCCAGGGGGCAGGATGCCCACCACTACTACCACCCTTAGCCAGGGGGGCTGGATGCCTACCACCACCCTTAGCCAGGGGGCTGGATGCCTACCACTACTACCACCCCCACTCATAGGATGGACAATGCATGACACAACAAGCACACCACAACCTAGGGAATGCAAGATTAAGACATCCCCCCACCACCATGACAAGCGTGTGAGCAGGCTGTGTCAAATGCCTACAACACCGAACATGACATTGAACATACAATGTGACCCCCTAGCACATGTGCCACACATATATGTGTGTGGCACCCACAATGCAAGCAGCCCATGACCATTGTGGCAATGGGGCCTAAACCCCCATCATCACAGTGACCAAAAGGCAAGTGTGGGGTCCATAGCTGAAGCACATTTTGACCATTGTGGCAATGGGGCCTAAACCCCCATCATCACAGTGACCAAAAGGTAAGTGTGGGGTCCATAGCTGAAGCACAGTTTGACCATTGTGGCAATGGGGTCTAAACCCCCATCATCACAGTGACCAAAAGGCAAGTGTGGGGTCCATAGCTGAAGCACATTTTGAACATTGTGGCAATGGGGTCTACACCCTCATCATCACAGTGACCAAAAGGTAATTGTTGACAAAGAAAGAGCTGCAACTGCCAAACTGCATGGATCATTCCTGGTCACAGAACCAAAAACTCATCTGTGGCAAAGTAGTGTATGTGTCCCATTGCAACATAAATTGGGGGAGCCAAATACTGCAGTGCAAATGAAACATTCCTTTGGCCATGTGCAGACAAACAACACCCATGGTGGCTGAGACCGTCAACAGTCATCAATGACACAATGACAGAAGTGACCATCAGAATGCAGAACCACATATTTGCACCAATGGGCACACAAATGCAGATACCCTGTGGAGACAGCAGATGTGAGGTGAACAGATACCATACCATGGCAGCAATGGGACACACAAACCATGATCACTGTGCTGACCGATGACCTAGGAGTCCCAGGGACAGCAGGGGAAACACACCAAACAACATACAGCCAATGGCACACCCAAGATATGCCAATGCAGTGGTGCAGATGCACAAACACAAACAGGCAGACCAACACTGTCATCATACACAGCAGGTGAGGGGTGGGGGTGCCATTGTCCCCAGGCAACAACACAACACATGAGGAGAGCTGAATACCAATCATACAGATGTGCATACACTGCCACACTAAGGTAACTCATGGATCCAAATCCCCTATGTGGGCAAGCAGGCATTGACAGGTGAGAGGGAGCACAAAACACACATGTCACACAGGCACGTAGGAACAACAACTGACACAGCAAGTCACAGACACACCACAGCACCACCCCCAGGGCCCCCACAATGTGGTGACCCTGGGCTGAAGAAAAATACCACTGTGATGACAAAGCTAAATGTCGTTCACACTGTGAACCACAGTCAGGTGTCCTGAGCAACTAACTACCATCACACCTACACAAGCACAAATCAATCAGCATGGCCAGTAAGCCAAGGCCAACATGGAGGCAGGGGACTAGCCGGGCAACAACTCTCATCTGCACACACTCAACACCACACCCCTCGACCTCCAACAATGTGCAGCAGTGAAGTACACATGCACTGGTGACATTGCACATGCACCCATTACTATTCCAGGGTGGTGGGTGGGAACCAAGGTGTAGAAACACATCACACATGGACACTCAACAAGACTCCTGAATGTCTGACACACTGCACACTACGCTGTACATGGACATGACGGCAATACCACACCGACCAATGGGATCCCAGCCACAGTCACACACCAATGAAGAAACCAAGGTCACCCACAAAGAACACACATAGACAACAACCAACATTGCAGCCCGGACCCTAAGGAGTGCCAGCAGTCACACACACAACGTGTCACAATCACTGAAAGATAACACAAACTGGAAATCACATGACAGGGGCAAACAACAAGTGCCAAAGGGAAACCTGACTGTGACCCATCTGCGTCAGCACACAAACTCTGCCCTGACAGCAAACACACCTATGGGTGACACCCTGATGACCAGTAATGTGCCATGCACCCACATCACAGAGAACACAGGGAGAAGACTTTGGGGGAACATAGCTCAAGTCAGCAAGCATCACAAACAGGTACAACACTAGGGATCACAGCATGCGCAGATGAATGGAAGTGAACACACAGACATGCACATACAACACACACCTTGGGCGCAGGCAATGTCACACGTGTACACACTGCCATGAGGGGACTCCACTCCTGTGTGAGGAAAGCTGTGCCATATGTTGCCTCAGTAGGGCCCCATCATGTCAGCTGAGCACTTGGTCACACAATCAACAATTAGCACCAAATGAGGGCTCCCATCACATCAGCCTGGTCATGGATGTGCCAACGGAATCATCAGCACAGATCCAACACACTTGTATAGCAATGTTGCACTGACTACACGGATGAGTCCCTCCCCATTGATGCCCAAACCTGCATGTCCACTGGAGATGGCAACACGGTCAGGGAAGTAGACAAATGCAACGATGGCAGGCACAACAGATGTGCAGGGGTGGAAGCCACAGATGTGAAATTGCCAATGTAAGTAGGAAACCCATTGCCAAATACTGAACACATGACACCCTCAGATGCTGCTATTGATGACATGGATACACCACATGATAGGACACATTCCCCCTGGACCACATGGGTTCCTGCACAGTAACACTTCATAATCATGAGACCAGATATCACCATCACTGCAGCAAGGGCATGGTTAGCTGCACCAACAACATGTACATCTGAAGCATGAGCACTAGAGAAAAGAAAGTTGCTTTATTCAGCATATGTGTTGAGGCCAAACGAAGTCCTGAAAAAAGAGCAAAGGCCAATGGCCAGTCCATTGTCAAAGTTCAAACAGGGTGACACTGGCAGATGTCACCCTACGCATGCCTGCACAATACCAGGGACAATCCACTAGGAGGGGCAACCGGGGGGCAGGCCAGGCACCGCAGGGACAGGATCAGGGCTCACCAGGGGGAGTCAGGGAAGGGGTGGTGGGTGCTGGAGAGCCACTGACAACTGCAGTGGAGGTGTCTGACATGGTGTGTGCCGGCACAACTGGGGGGCATGACACAGATGTCGTGGGTGCCGGCACAACTGCAGTGGACCCTGCAGATGGGGTGGACAGGTCCGCCACTGCAGTGCCCAAGTCAGACAGGGCGGTAGTGGACTCCACTGCAGTGCCTACCTCCAGGGGAGGAGAATGGGGAACAGGCAAGGTGGGTTGGACAGAGGGGAGGACACCCTCACCACATCAGTGGCACAGACAAGCGCAGCGGGGGTGTGGTGCTGGGAGAGCAAGTGGCAGGGGAGAAGGCCGGAGCATCTTGGGGATGGTATATCTGTGGGTGGGGGAACCTGGGGCAGGGTGTGGTGGGGGCACCTGTGCAGTGGGGGCCTGAGGGATGGAGGACGGAGACCTTGTGCCTGAGCTGCAGGGCGGTGGCGGGGTCTTGCTCTTAGCACTCCGGGGGGACTTGCGGGTGGGGGCCTCAGTCCGTCTGCGCCTGGGGGAGGGTGTCCGGGGGCGAGGGGCACTCTGCTCCGTGTGGGTGGGCTTCCTCTTCCCCCGGGATGCTGGAGCAGCTTCATCGGTGGGGAAGAGGCCGAGGTCACAGAGGAAGAGCTGCTGTGACTTTGGGGTTGCAGGTGAGGCAAGGGAGGGTGCTTTGGAGGGAGAGGGAACTGAGGACTGCGCAGTGCATGTGGATGCGTGTGTGTGTTCCAGGGCCCCATCCCCTGTGAGTCTGGCTTCAGTCCCCTGAATGTGCTTGCGTGTGCGTTTTGTCATTGGCGTGTGTGTCAGTGTGCTGGATGTGTGTGTGCTGGTGTGTGCCAGTGTGTGTGTGCCTGGGATGGGTAAGGTGCTGGGGAGTGTGGATGGAGCAGAGGCAGGAGGGGTGAGGGACCGTTTGAGGAGGGACACTGCTGCCGTCAGGGAGGAGTCCATGGACCTATTGCCCCTCTGTAGGTCAGACATGCCCGATGAGATGCCCTCCATGAACGACACCAGCTGAGTCAACAGCGCGGTGTGCGCATGGAGGACACTCAGCATGGCTGTCTGCCCTACATGGAGCTGGCGAAGGAGGTACACAGACTCCTCACTCAGGGCAGCAGGGGACACAGGGGCAGGGGGTGCGGTGCCTGGCCCAAAGGAGACACGCTCCCGGACATGGGAGCCTCCACGGACCTGGGGAATGGGAGCCAATGGGAGGGCGGTGGTGGTGCTGGTGGTGGCGGGGACAGCAACACTAGCTGGGGTGTGGTGGCTGCTGACACCCGCCTCCACAAGGGAGTCATCCTCCGAGTTGCTCTGGTCCTCAGCTGAGGTGGATGCTGCTGAGGACTCCTCGGTGTGGCTCCCCTCGCCCTCCGTGCCACTGGGTCCCTCCGACCACTCCTCGGCTGCTGACCCAGTCTGGCTCTCCGGCTCCTCCTGGTCCGTGGAGCTGTCCCCTTCCGTGGCCGTGGATGTATCTGCAAACAATGGGGAAACAGACAGACATCAGTCACCTGCACATAACGCACACACCACTGTGAGCACAGCACATCCCAGAGCAAGCCCTGGCATCATTAGTTGTACATTGCTAAAAGTGCACTAATTGAACAGGAGAAGTCAATTGTCAGTCTGATGCCAAGCATGGCACTCACATCCCACATGGCCTTGCACCCATCTGTCTGGTGTCTGTTGGATTGCAACACCCCAGTGTTGACACATGCACCAAGTACACAGTAGTTGGACAGTGCAGAGGACACGGTGTGGACACATCACAGCTCTTGCCACTGAGTCAGTACAGGTTTACGGATGTAAGGGATGCCCAGAGTCAAATAGGAAATGCATGTGATGCATACCAGCGACAGACACCATGATGCACCCATGTCCTGATAGCCAGCGCCACTATGGTGTGCATGTAGCACATGTCACTCCCCTGCAGGATCACCAATCAGTAGACACATGCCATGGCGGAGGCATGACTGCAAAGTCATACATCACTGTCTCAGTGATGTATGACTTTGCAGCCAGACAACAACACTCTGCACTGTGTCACAATAGTAGGTCATGGGGAATGCAAGTCCTGGAGCTGCACAAGTGCACATGTACATCCCCCCACAACACATCCTCTTAACCCTCATCTGTCCAGGTCATACCTATTGGACATATGGGAGACCTGTGACACTACCCTACATGTCAGAATACAGGCATTGTGTAAGCAATGGACCCACCCATGATGCCCACCACAGAGTCAGGGAAACAGATGCTGTCTCCCACCTTGAGTCAAGCAAACTGCAAGGACACAGTCCTAAGTGACAGAATTCCCTGCATGTAAGGGCCACACCTGGGTATCAGATGAGGAGTGGGCAGTGCACAATAGAGGGACATGGCTCCTGGACAACATGACTGCTGTACTGTGGCAGTTCAACCTGGCCCGAGGAGGGCACATAACATGTTAGACAGAGTACACAGTGCAGTCTTTGACTCACCCCCTCCTTGCTGCTCTCTGGCCTTCAGCTGCCCATCCAGGTCTGGAAAGACCACCGCCAGGATCCTGAGCATGTGGGGGGTCAGGGTCCGTGTTCCGCCCCTCCTGCGAGGAGGCGACAGCTTCAGCTGGACCCGTGCAATCCTCCGGGTCCAGCCCCGAAGGTCCTGCCACCTCTTTTGGCAGTTGCGGATCCGGCGCTTGTAGACCCCCACGGACCGGACAGCCCGGACGATGTCCTTCCAGATCTCATGCTTCCGATGGGCAGAAGCCTGTCAGGATGACAAAGTGATAAGGACATTACTACACATGCAACATATCCGTGCATGACACAGTTGCATATACATGTCGCAATCACAGGGGCACATGGTGTACCCAGGCAGTGCACGGCTGCCCATGGACAGTTTTCCAGAAGTCACTACATGGTATCATAGCATGGGGAGTAAAACCCTGTTCAGAAGCACTGTCACTGCACCATACCTGTCCAGTGCAAGTCACTACACACTATGGGGGGTGACAACTACTCAGTGAGCCTGCTAGCCAGTGGTGTGCTGACTCTCAGCCTTGCTAGTCAGACAAAATGCACATTCAGAAAGGCAGTGCACAGAACACTCACCTGCTCCCCTGGTGTCCCATACAGCTTGCTGTACTGTGGAAGTAGGCTGTCCAGCAGGGCCTGGTTCTCTTCAAGGCTGAAGGCTGGGGCTCTCTCCACAGTACGTGCCATTGCAGGGTCCAGAGGGGCAGAGACAGCAGCAGTGCAGTGGCAGATGTCGTCCTGGAGCATGTAGTGCAGGCAAGTGGGCTCTCAGGGGAACATGCAGCAATATATATGTGCTGGAGAGGCAGATACTGTCCCTTGTGTCCAAAGTGATAGGTCCAAGTCGTTAGCATCTTCTGAATCTGGCCAATCCATGGAATAGCAGCACCAAAACACGCCCACAGCATCCTTCAAATCTTCAACTTCATGACATACATTATTTTGCAACATTGTTGTGGGTGACCAACTGATTTTCCAGCAACCGACTCGTTCGAATATTCAAAAACGCGTCCGTTGCCAGGCAAGCCCATTGTCAATGGGTGCGCACCGATCGGTCCATTGCTGTTCAACGCGCACAGGGGTACAACGCGTACCCGCACACATTGAAAGCAATGGGCCGGCCGGAGGCACCGATCGGTCCATTGCTGTTCAACGCGCACAGGGGTACAACGCGTACCCGCACACATTGAATGCAATGGGCCGGCCGGAGGCACCGATCGGTCCATTGCAGTACAACGCGCACAGGGGTACAACGCGTACCCGCACACATTGAATGCAATGGGCCGGCCGGAGGCACCGATCGGTCCATTGCAGTACAACGCGCACAGGGGTACAACGCGTACCCGCACACATTGAATGCAATGGGCCGGCCGGAGGCACCGATCGGTCCATTGCTGTTCAACGCGCACAGGGGTACAACGCGTACCCGCACACATTGAATGCAATGGGCCGGCCGGAGGCACCGATCGGTCCATTGCAGTACAACGCGCACAGGGGTACAACGCGTACCCGCACACATTGAATGCAATGGGCCGGCCGGAGGCACCGATCGGTCCATTGCTGTTCAACGCGCACAGGGGTACAACGCGTACCCGCACACATTGAATGCAATGGGCCGGCCGGAGGCACCGATCGGTCCATTGCTGTTCAACGCGCACAGGGGTACAACGCTGTACCCGCACACATTGAAAGCAATGGGCCGGCCGGAGGCACCGATCGGTCCATTGCTGTTCAACGCGCACAGGGGTACAACGCGTACCCGCACACATTGAATGCAATGGGCCGGCCGGAGGCACCGATCGGTCCATTGCAGTACAACGCGCACAGGGGTACAACGCTGTACCCGCACACATTGAATGCAATGGGCCGGCCGGAGGCACCGATCGGTCCATTGCTGTTCAACGCGCACAGGGGTACAACGCGTACCCGCACACATTGAATGCAATGGGCCGGCCGGAGGCACCGATCGGTCCATTGCAGTACAACGCATCACTGTACATGTGACTGGCATATGTCAGCATGCCTGTCTCAGATGGACATATGCCAGCCACAGATAGCTCCCAGGGAGTGAGGGGCACACCTACATCACGACAGCCTGTCCAAACCTTATCATAAGGCATGTAAGGCTGCATTTCCTATTGTGTGTATGTTGGTGTACATGTTGTCCTGTGGGTGTCACCTGTGGGCAGCCACCCCCAGGCTGTGCACGTGTTCATGGGGACAGGATCATGGGTGTTACGTGTACGTGACCACTGTGATGTGCAACTGTTCATATCTGTGCATGTGCCATGGTCACATTTCACAGTGGTGTTTGTGTATGTCATGTCACATACCCCGTGAGTCCCATGTGGGACGGTATGTTTGAGCCAGGGTGTCCCAGTGGCACAATAGTGATGGCCCTCCACAGTCTTTGTGCATGTAGTGTTTACAATGTCTCTGATTTCATGTGCACAATGGGAGACAGTCTCCACATCCACGTTGTGTGTGCATGGACTCTGATGTTGTGCGTGTGTGTCACAGACGTCCATGGCTCTGCTGCCATGGCAAGTGTGGCCACTACCTGTGGGGGTCATGTTTGTTTTGTTGTGGTGTACACATGATACTCCAGGTGATGCCAGTGTCCATGTGGCATTACAGGGTCCCTGGGAATGTGCCTGTCGTTGAGCTGTGGTGCCTGGGGCACATCTGTCCTCACATGTCACTGGGGGGTGACTGTGACACAGCATCATGATATCCAATGGGCCAACCTGGGACAAATTGATGCCACCTGTAGGACCGTGTTGACAGATGTTGGCCATGTATGTACCATAAATGTCGTTCCGGTACTGCACACTTCATGTAGTTGTGCCTCATGATGATGTATGTTGGGATCTTGAGTGTGTTCAATGCCGCATATGTGGGGTGACTGACGATCTTGCTTACTTCTCCTCTGCACTGCAGGGCTCCTGCTGTCCATCGGCCATTCCCAGACCTGGCAACGATGGTGGAACGGGACAGCATCCGACGGTACCGCTTCACCAGGCAGCTGATTGAGGATTTGGCAGTGCAGTTGTCCCCACATTTGCAGCCTGGCCGCCCGTATCCTACAGCGCTGACCCCCAAGGTGAAGGTGATGGCAGCCCTACACTTCTTTGCCACCGGTACCTTCCAACATACTGTGGCGTCTGCTGGTGGGATGTCACAGACCATGTTCAGCCGTGTGCTCCGCGATGTTTTGGCGGCAATGTTGCTCTTCCTGAACCGGTACATCTATTTCCCTAGACTGCGACGACTCACTGACGTGAAGAGTGACTTTTATGCCCTGGGGAGGATGCCGCATGTCATTGGCTCCATTGATGGGACACATGTGGCTTTGGTACCACCACAGGCCCAGGAGCAGGCCTACAGGAACCGCAAGCACTACCACTCGGTCAATGCACTGGTGGTGTGTCTTGCAGACATGACCATCACACACGTGTGTGCCCGTTTCCCTGGTTCAGCACACGATGCCTTTGTGATGAGGAGTAGTCGCATCCCCAGGTTGATGGCACAGATGCAGAACCAGCGTGCCTGGCTTGTCGGTGTGTACTGACTTTGTGCCATTGTGTGTGATCTGATCTGTAGTATTCCGCCCACTTTTCCAAGTCAGCTGATGTGCACTTGTCTGTCCGTAGGTGACTCGGGATACCCCAACATGCCGTGGTTGCTGACACCCCTCAGGAACCCTGTGACACCTGCCCAGATGCGCTACAATGAGGCACATGGTCGGACCAGGAGAGTGATTGAGCGGACCTTTGGTCTCCTGAAGAGCCGCTTCCGCTGCCTGGACAAGACCGGAGGGTCCCTCCCATATGCCCCTGCGAAAGTGTGCAAGATTATCATCGTCTGCTGCATGCTCCACAACCTGGCAGTGCGGAAGGAGTTGCCTCTCATCCAGGATGACGATGACCAACATCCGCCACCTGTGGAGGATCCTGGCCTGGACCACGATGCCAGTGACGATGATGATGATGATGGTGATGGTGATGTCCGCACACAGCTCATCACCAACTTCTTTAGCTGAATGTGAGTATCCTGAGGTGTCATGTGAATGATGTGAGTTGGCATGATGTGTGGGTGGTGCTCTGGTGCTGTTGGAGTGTGTCCATGGGCTACTTGACAGGATGTGTGTTGCGATGTGTGGTGACAGGTGGGCTGTACTCCCCAACAGTGTTGACATGCTAACTTGGTTCTGGGTGGGTATCTTGTAACATGTATTGTGCATGAGTTTTGCTGTTCTGTCCTGTACTGCATTGCTTTTGACTGTGTGTCATTTCTGTCCTTCACAGGGTACTTTCAGATTCGTTTGGTGAACTGTGTCCACCGACGACGTGATTGCACATCCAGGCTGGTAGCTGTTGTGTCCCTACAGGTGATGTGCGCCACACCCATGGACTTCCTTCAGTCTACAGTTGTTGACTGTGTGCCCGCTGCCAGGTGGGATTACCTTGCATCTGTAGTGGTTACAGCATGTTGCAACTGTGTAATAAACCTGTGCTTCACTTTGTGATGTGCGTTGTCTGTGGTCACACATTTGACTGCCATTTGCTTACTGCACCTGTGGGCTACTTGACTACAACTGGGAATGGGTGTGGTGTCTGTGCATTGCACCGTCTTCCCTGGCAACATCAGTGTAGGCAATGAGTCAGATGGCCTAGGTGTGTATGTGTTGTGTAGCCCTGGTGGTGTGTCTCCCTCATATGTGTCACGTTGCCTGTACTCACATGCCTGTGTTGTCCTTGCTGTTGCAGTTCGCATACACTGTGTAATTTTGCAGTTCATCATCCCCATAACAGCACCCACGTTGGAATCACGACAGAGGCAAGTATGGTGTATTAGTGTGTTTATTGTGATAATAGTGCATAGGATGGATTGTGCTGTACATGAATCTTGCAATCCCAAGTTCCTAGATGAATAGAAAGTCCAGGTAGACAGGATCCCCAGTATCGGGGCCACTGTTGTCTGACACATTGTTCCAACTTATACTCCCCATGCAATGTGTGGGAGTAGTGTTGCCATCAACAGGGTGAACAGTCTGTGCACAAAGGCGAAAATCCAGAACAGGTTCAGGCTTCCTGGGAGTTGCGCTTGGCCATCAGCCTCTCACTTTCCCCTCCTCGGACGACCCCTCTTCTTGGGGGGGGCCCTCAAGTGCAGGCTGCTGCGGTGCAGGGGACTCTCCGCCAGAGTCCTCCTCCCTCCCTGTGGCAGTTGCAGTTTGTTCGGTACCAGATGTTGTTGGCACACAGGGAGGTGTGGACTGGTTGCTGTTCATCTGGCGGAGGCATTGTAAAATGTCCCTGTGCACCGCCGTCATCTCATGTAGTACATCCCACTTGGACTCCACGCGGGTCATGTGGGAGTCCACACGTGACATGTGGGAGTCCACACGTGACATGTGTGACTCCACTTGGGACATGTGGGAGTCCAAGCGGGCATGATGGGCAGCCTGCTGCTGTTTAATGTCTCTGAGGTGCCCCACTACCTGGCTGAGCTCTCCGGTGCTGGACTGGTACGCATCAGCTATGCGTACCAGTTGTGGGTCTTCATGCACACCAGCAACGTCTGCAAGCAGCGACCTCTGTCTCCCACCCCTCCCACCACCCCTGCTGACATGTGCAGTGTGTGCAGTTGCACGCACAGATAACCCTGGTCCACCTTGGGGGTTGGTGGTGGTGGTGGTGTCCATGGCCCCAGGTTGGTCCAGGGTCACTGCGCTGGTGTTGTTCCTTATTCTGTCCATGTCGGCAGGGATGGTATTCGTGGTGACAGTCGTTGGAGGGGTGGGTGCAGGGGGTGCAGCTGGTGGACCTGCTGGTGCTGCAGCTGGTGGTCCTGCTGGTGCAGCATGTTGACTTGCACCGGATGTGCCAGGTTGTTCTTCATCGTCCGAGGAGGACAGAGGCTGTACGACGCCAGTGAGCTCGGCATCCTCTTGAGCCTGGGACTGGGACTCCTCAGCGTCTGCTGCTGTGTCCCTATCATCACCTGTTTTTGGGAGACACAAACAATGTATGTCATGTTTCTGCAGGCATCAGTGGTTGACACACCTGACAGTTGTGACTGTGCCTCGGGGTGCGGGCCTGTACATTGTATTGTCCTAAGTCGTCACAGTCAGGGGTTGATATTGGTGTGGCACATTGTCCTGCATTATTTGGGCATTTCTATGTATTCTCTGGGGTGTGAACATGGTCTGCATTGATTGTGTTTGGTTGACAGCCAGACCTCCTTCCCACCCACCCACCCACCCAGTCAGTTATCCCACCATGGAACGTGCTTGCATTGCAGGGAGTGTAAGTTGTCTCTCAGGATGTCAGTCAGTGGTGTCCTGCTGTTTGTTGGTGCACAGTTGGCAGCAGGGCCTTGTGCTCCCCACAGCAGTAGCCAGTGTCAGCCATCTTGTGAGTCCTTCTCCACTCCCTGTGATGTGAGCATGGTTCAGGGTGGTGTTGATGGGACAGTTGTGGGGGTGAGCTATGTTTGTGACTACGTCTCCCATCATGCTATTGCCTCCACCCCCCTTCCCAGCATGCCCATGCTTCCTTCCTTTTGACTCTGCTTCCCTGTGGGGTGGGCTGGCTGTGCTGACAGGATGGCTGGGAGTGTTGTCCTGGCAGTTGTTTGGCTAAGAGTCCCAAGAGTGTCCCTGTGCTTCACACAACATAACCCAGGGTGGTGGTGCTTTGTGGGATCTTGTGTTAGGATGGAGGGCATTGCATTCTACCAGGTGGGTACTGTGGAGTTTGTGTTGGGGGGTGTGAGGGGAGGTGCTGGTGACTATAGTCAGTGCTGCAAGTCCCCCTTCCCACCCAGCCAGCCAGATAGCCCAACATGGAACGTGCTTGCATTGCAGGGAGTGGAAGTTGTCTCTCAGGATGTCAGTCAGTGGTGTCCTGCTGTTTGTTGGTGCACAGTTGGCAGCAGGGCCTTGTGCTCCCCACAGCAGTAGCCAGTGTCAGCCATCTTGTGAGTCCTTCTCCACTCCCTGTGATGTGAGCATGGTTCAGGGTGGTGTTGATGGGACAGTTGTGGGGGTGAGCTATGTCTGTGACTACGTCTCCCATCATGCTATTGCCTCCACCCCCTTCCCAGCATGCCCATGCTTCCTTCCTTTTGACTCTGCTTCCCTGTGGGGTGGGCTGGCTGTGCTGACAGGATGGCTGGGAGTGTTGTCCTGGCAGTTGTTTGGCTAAGAGTCCCAAGAGTGTCCCTGTGCTTCACACAACATAACCCAGGGTGGTGGTGCTTTGTGGGATCTTGTGTTAGGATGGAGGGCATTGCATTCTACCAGGTGGGTACTGTGGAGTTTGTGTTGGGGGGGTGTGAGGGGAGGTGCTGGTGACTATAGTCAGTGCTGCAAGTCCCCCTTCCCACCCAGCCAGCCAGATAGCCCAACATGGAACGTGCTTGCATTGCAGGGAGTGGAAGTTGTCTCTCAGGATGTCAGTCAGTGGTGTCCTGCTGTTTGTTGGTGCACAGTTGGCAGCAGGGCCTTGTGCTCCCCACAGCAGTAGCCAGTGTCAGCCATCTTGTGAGTCCTTCTCCACTCCCTGTGATGTGAGCATGGTTCAGGGTGGTGTTGATGGGACAGTTGTGGGGGTGAGCTATGTCTGTGACTACGTCTCCCATCATGCTATTGCCTCCACCCCCTTCCCAGCATGCCCATGCTTCCTTCCTTTTGACTCTGCTTCCCTGTGGGGTGGGCTGGCTGTGCTGACAGGATGGCTGGGAGTGTTGTCCTGGCAGTTGTTTGGCTAAGAGTCCCAAGAGTGTCCCTGTGCTTCACACAACATAACCCAGGGTGGTGGTGCTTTGTGGGATCTTGTGTTAGGATGGAGGGCATTGCATTCTACCAGGTGGGTACTGTGGAGTTTGTGTTGGGGGGGTGTGAGGGGAGGTGCTGGTGACTATAGTCAGTGCTGCAAGTCCCCCTTCCCACCCAGCCAGCCAGATAGCCCACCATGGAACGTGCTTGCATTGCAGGGAGTGGAAGTTGTCTCTCAGGATGTCAGTCAGTGGTGTCCTGCTGTTTGTTGGTGCACAGTTGGCAGCAGGGCCTTGTGCTCCCCACAGCAGTAGCCAGTGTCAGCCATCTTGTGAGTCCTTCTCCACTCCCTGTGATGTGAGCATGGTTCAGGGTGGTGTTGATGGGACAGTTGTGGGGGTGAGCTATGTCTGTGACTACGACTCCCATCATGCTATTGCCTCCACCCCCTTCCCAGCATGCCCATGCTTCCTTCCTTTTGACTCTGCTTCCCTGTGGGGTGGGCTGGCTGTGCTGACAGGATGGCTGGGAGTGTTGTCCTGGCAGTTGTTTGGCTAAGAGTCCCAAGAGTGTCCCTGTGCTTCACACAACATAACCCAGGGTGGTGGTGCTTTGTGGGATCTTGTGTTAGGATGGAGGGCATTGCATTCTACCAGGTGGGTACTGTGGAGTTTGTGTTGGGGGGGTGTGAGGGGAGGTGCTGGTGACTATAGTCAGTGCTGCAAGTCCCCCTTCCCACCCAGCCAGCCAGATAGCCCACCATGGAACGTGCTTGCATTGCAGGGAGTGGAAGATGTCTCTCAGGATGTCAGTCAGTGGTGTCCTGCTGTTTGTTGGTGCACAGTTGGCAGCAGGGCCTTGTGCTCCCCACAGCAGTAGCCAGTGTCAGCCATCTTGTGAGTCCTTCTCCACTCCCTGTGATGTGAGCATGGTTCAGGGTGGTGTTGATGGGACAGTTGTGGGGGTGAGCTATGTCTGTGACTACGACTCCCATCATGCTATTGCCTCCACCCCCTTCCCAGCATGCCCATGCTTCCTTCCTTTTGACTCTGCTTCCCTGTGGGGTGGGCTGGCTGTGCTGACAGGATGGCTGGGAGTGTTGTCCTGGCAGTTGTTTGGCTAAGAGTCCCAAGAGTGTCCCTGTGCTTCACACAACATAACCCAGGGTGGTGGTGCTTTGTGGGATCTTGTGTTAGGATGGAGGGCATTGCATTCTACCAGGTGGGTACTGTGGAGTTTGTGTTGGGGGGGTGTGAGGGGAGGTGCTGGTGACTATAGTCAGTGCTGCAAGTCCCCCTTCCCACCCAGCCAGCCAGATAGCCCACCATGGAACGTGCTTGCATTGCAGGGAGTGGAAGTTGTCTCTCAGGATGTCAGTCAGTGGTGTCCTGCTGTTTGTTGGTGCACAGTTGGCAGCAGGGCCTTGTGCTCCCCACAGCAGTAGCCAGTGTCAGCCATCTTGTGAGTCCTTCTCCACTCCCTGTGATGTGAGCATGGTTCAGGGTGGTGTTGATGGGACAGTTGTGGGGGTGAGCTATGTCTGTGACTACGACTCCCATCATGCTATTGCCTCCACCCCCTTCCCAGCATGCCCATGCTTCCTTCCTTTTGACTCTGCTTCCCTGTGGGGTGGGCTGGCTGTGCTGACAGGATGGCTGGGAGTGTTGTCCTGGCAGTTGTTTGGCTAAGAGTCCCAAGAGTGTCCCTGTGCTTCACACAACATAACCCAGGGTGGTGGTGCTTTGTGGGATCTTGTGTTAGGATGGAGGGCATTGCATTCTACCAGGTGGGTACTGTGGAGTTTGTGTTGGGGGGTGTGAGGGGAGGTGCTGGTGACTATAGTCAGTGCTGCAAGTCCCCCTTCCCACCCAGCCAGCCAGATAGCCCACCATGGAACGTGCTTGCATTGCAGGGAGTGGAAGTTGTCTCTCAGGATGTCAGTCAGTGGTGTCCTGCTGTTTGTTGGTGCACAGTTGGCAGCAGGGCCTTGTGCTCCCCACAGCAGTAGCCAGTGTCAGCCATCTTGTGAGTCCTTCTCCACTCCCTGTGATGTGAGCATGGTTCAGGGTGGTGTTGATGGGACAGTTGTGGGGGGGCAATATGTGTGACTGCGACTCCCATGATGCTATTGGCTACACTGACTTGGCCAGCATACACAGAATTCCTTCCTTTGAGTGGTCTTCACTGTGTGTTGGTGTTGTTGTGGTGGCTACATGTGTGGATGTGTGTGTTAGTTCTATTTGTGCCACTGCCTAGCTGTAGTTGTGGTTGTGTTTGTACATGTGTTGGCACAGTTGGATGTGACTTTTTTGATGGCATGTGTTGTGTTTATCTGACTGACATACACATTTTGGGATGATTCTGTTCTAGTTGCTGTGTAATTGCTATGTGTGCATGGTTTGACTCTCCCCTTGACAGTGATGTGTGTGTTTTGTGGCAGTTTATTGTGTACATTTGTTGTGTACTCACCAGGCTCTGGGATGTTCTCTAGTCCATATACGCTCACTGGCGGAAGGATGGCCCGCACCTTCTCCTCCCAGGGCCTGAGGTATATTGGCTTGGCAGGAGGGCCACTGCCGGTCTGTTGGCTGTTGCTGTAGTCTATCTTCAGCAGGTCCCGTACCCTCCTGCGCACGTCATACCACCTGTTCTGGATGTCCGTCTTTGTGCGCCGACATGATGATTGGGCGTTCACCCTGTTGATGATCCTCTCCCACATCTTGGTTTTCTGCGACATGGGGGTCTGTTGGACCAGAGTGCCAAACAGCTGTGGCTCCACCCTGAGGATCTCGTCTACCAGGACTTCCAATTCACAATCTAGGAACTTGGGATTCTTCTTGGGGGGCATGGTGATGGGTGGTGATGGTGAGTGATGTGTGTGTTGGTGTGCAGGTGAGGGTGTGTGAGTGTGTGTTTTGCTGGGTGTATGTGAGGTAGGTATTTGTTGGTGTGCTGATGGTGTGTGGCTTGTGTGAGGGATGAGCTGTGGGTGTGTGGTTGCTTTCTCTTGGGTGCTGGCAGTGAAATGGCATTTGCAAAGGCTCATGGTAGTGATTTGTGTCCTTTATATAGGTGGAGTTGTGGGTGTGTCTTTGTTCTCTGTCCCCACCCCCCCAGTGTTTATTGGCTTGGTAATTGCTTGTTTGGCCTTTTTTTGGTTGATTTTTCCTTTGTGCTGTTTGTGTATGTTGGAAACGTTCTTGTGACCGAGTCGGACCCTGCATTGGTCTCGTACGGTGTTTTCCGTTTCGTCCACGCTGTGTTTGTGCAGTTTTGTATGCTGCGTACGCGTCGGTCGCGGTGTATTGTGTTGCTTCGGCTCGGTTTTGTATGCGTGTCGGTCGTACGGCTTGTCCTCCGTCCGACTCGGTCGTGTTTTCGCGCCTTGCATCGTACTTTGCGGGTTGGAGTTGGCGGGTACGATTCGGTCGGATTTGTTCCGGGTGCGTGTCGGTCGGTTGGATTCGCGTGTTTTTCCGGCCGGATTGCTATTTTCCGAGCGGCTCGGTCGGTCGGCTTGGTTTCCTGACGTGTCGGTCGGATTTATCGCGGCTTGCATCGTACTTGGCGTGTCGGGCGCCACTGGTACGTGTCGGTCGGTATTTTTTCCGGATCCGAGTCGGTCGGTGCTTTTTCCGGCCCGAATCGGAATCGACCCCTAAATGCCTTCTGTGAATACCAAAAGTAGTAAGTTTAGGATTTTATCTCAATTTAGTAGTAGTAAAGTTAGGAGTCCTAACTTTACTACTACTAAATGCCTTCTGTGAATACCAAAAGTGGTAAGTTTAGGATTTTATCTCAGATTAGTTCTATGAATCGGCCCCGGGGAGATTAAGTGATTTGCCCAGAATCACAGGATGTTGAGCATCGTTGCCGAGACTCAATCCCGGTTCCCCGGATTTGAGGCCAACCGCACTAGCCGTTAGGCTACATCCTCTCCCCAACATTGCCATGCCACCTTTAATAACCAGAATTTCCTACCTGTCGGTATACAAATAGTGTTTGCCACTTTTTTAAATATCCTTTGGGAAGGAAATGCTTGTGACTGAACAATGCAAATACATGCAAATGTTGATTCAGGATTTATATGAACTGGTCGAACACCCAAAAAGATTACAATGCAGCAGCTAAAATCAAATGGCACTGATGCATTTTTGTATAACCTGTGCCCATATGTACTAAAATATACTTCTGACATCAACTATATGCTGAGACTTTCAATTTGTATTGTGCTGTCTCAGATTTAGTGCCACGGATATCGAACAAAACCAGTAAGAAATAAACCCTCCATCATTCTTCTTCTCTCAGTCTGCTTTTGATCTACTTTGCATTTTAATACCTCATCCCACACCAAAATGTCTGCGCTCTTCATACATACTTATAGTTACTGGTGAAGTCTGCTGTAGGCTGAAAGCGCATTCTTACGCTTGTGTTCTAGTAGCTACCATTTATGGTTTGTGCTCTATAATCCTAAATACCCATGTCACTTTGCCACATCGTTATTAAATCAATTATCCTAAGTAATCAAGGGGCATATTCATGAGCCTCTTAGTGTAGTTCTTGCACCACGAGTGAACCAAATGAAAAATTCGATTTATGAAGCAATGCAAGGTGTGGTCTCGCTTGGCTTCATAAATCTTGAATAATGTAACGCAGCGCATATTGCTATGTTGCATTACTCTGCGATAGGGAGGCATTCCATGGGTGTTGCGTGGGTGTTCCCACACAACAGCTAAGGATTTGGCGCATTCCCAGATTTACAAGCACAGGTAAACCTGAGAATGCACCAAAAAGAAACGCCGAAATATCTTTATTTCTCCTTGTTTTTTCCTCTTTCTGTGTGTGCTGAATTCACGGAAAGAGGAAAACGCTTCTCAGGTTTGTTTTTGTGCAGGAAGCACAATCCTGCATTCGCGCTACGCAGCCCATTGTGCGCCAGTGCAGAGAAAAGGACTGGAATGCATTGTATTGCTTTCAATATGGCACATTCCTGCCCTTTCCCAGTGACGCAGTGCAGCACAGTGACTTTGTCTGCTGAACCAGTTTCATAAATATGGTCCCAAATGTTAAAAGCTTGACACCTAAAGGTCTAATATTCAATTAATTTAATTTGCGCCTGCCGAACACACCTGCCCACATTTCTTCTTCTAGCTTTTTGATCCAGGAATTTCAACTGCTTTGAGCAACCAGAGTCTTCGGGGCAAACTGTGAGGGCCTGCAGCATCACTGCATTATTCATAATCCAGATAGGAATGGAAAATATTGCTTCCAGGCCCATCCGATATGACGGGTAACTCGTACAAAGTGTGAGAACTCACCATGTATTAAGCTTACTGCATCATTCCGAATAGCCTTCTACCTTTCTCCTTATGCCTTCTTCCTCTCTGTTCCTGCTTTCTCTGCGCTATATCTTTTCATTCACATTGTTATTCTCATTTTATTCTGCTATCATTTCCTGACTAACTCAATTATCCATCAATATAACAATCAGTCCCCGTAATTGCTCCACATAGCACATGCATCATAACTCAATTATCTTACATCTATTTCTCTGTTTAAAGTACTCTAATCTAAAATGATGCCAATAAACAATAGAAAACTGGAAAAAAATAAATAGAGTAAATACATAGAAATAAAATATAACAAATAAAAAAACACTTCAAGTTATGAAGGATGTCTTTTGTTCTATATTGATAATTCAGATCAGTGAGCAAATTACAATGTTTGATTTCATGAATCATTCTTTTCAAATTGCAGGCCGTTTTGTCAATTTGCATTCTCTAGATAAATGCATGCTGAAGCATAATCTTTTAGGTGGTGCACAGAAAGAATATCGATGTTGGAATATCGATGTGCCAGAATATCGAGTTTTTAATATAGAGGTGGCACAAGATCGACATGCAAGAATATCGTTGACCAGCATATCGCCATGAAGTTAAGAAATATCGTTTTTTTTAATATCGAAGTTAGTAATATCGTTAGTAAAAATATCGTTGTTAATAATATCGACATTTATTTTAGTTTTGTATTTTACTATGTGTGTTTAAAGTATGTGATGTAATTATTTTGTATAAGTATAGCTTATTGTTTTTAATGTATGTGTGACATTTTTAGAAGTAATTAATTTTATGTTAATTAATTTTTGTGTATTTTAGTTCCGTAGCGGGTTGTGGGTTTATTGGGGAATAGGGTGGGAAGTAATTTAATTAGAATACATTTATTAATATAGTTTAGAAGTTATTAATTTTTGTTAAATTACATTTTGCATTTTAGTTCTGTAGCGGGTTGTGGGTTTATAGGGGAATAGGGTGGGAAGTAATTAAATTATAATTAATTAATTAATATTTTTTATTAATTAATACTTATGTATTTAATATGTTATATTGTTAATTGTGATCATTAAATTGTTATTAATTAGTTATTAATTGATTATTAATTATTAATAATTAATTGGTTAATATGTTAATTGTGTCTTTTTTGGGAGCGGGTTGTGGGTTTATAGGGGAATAGGGTGGGAAATAAATTAATTATAATTAATTAATTAATATTTTTAATTAATTAATATTTAATATTGTTAGTTGTGATAATTAATTAGGTATTAATTAGTTATTAATTTGTTATTAATTATTAATAATTGATTGGTAAATATGTTAATTGTGTTATTTTCTTAGGAGCGGGTTGTGGGTTTATAGGGGAGTAGGGTGGGAAGTAATTCAATTATAATTAATAATTAAGAATTGTTATTAATTAATATTTATGTATTTAATATTTTATATTGTTAAATGTGGTTATTGATTTGGTATTAATTAGTTATAAATTGGTCATTAATAATTATTAATTACTTAATAATTATGTTAATTGTGTCTTTTTTTTAAGAGCATGTTGTGAGATGATAGGGGAATAGGGTGGGAAGTAATTGCATTTTAATATTTTTGTAATTTTGTTTTATATATTATTTTTTAAATTTTATTTAATAGTGTTAATTCTGTGAATTAATTTATTACTGATTGTTTTTAATGTGCTTGTTAATTGTTATTAGTTAATTAATTACTTGTTAATTTATAATGTTAATTGTGTTATGTTTTACAACATTGGTTGGGTTATTTCTAGGGGAATATGGTGGGAGGTAACTTATTTTTAATTAGTTACCTATTTTTTAATTAATGTTCATTATTTTGCTGGAGTGGGAATAGTAAATTATTCCCCCCTGCTATCCAACACTTTCCCTACTGTTGCATTTGCTGGAGTGGGAATAGTAATTTTATTACCTCCGCTATCCAACACTTTCCCTACTGTTGCACTTGCTGGAGTGGGAATAGTAAATTATTCCCCTCCGCTATCCAACACTTTCATACTGTTGCACTTGCTGAAGTGGGAATAGTAATTTGTACCCCTCTGCTAACCAACACTTTTCCTACTGTTGCACTCGCTGGAGTTGGAATAGTAAATTATTCCCCTCCGCTATCCAACACTTTCCCTACTGTTGCACTATCTGGAGTGGGAATAGTAAATTATTCCCCACCGCTATCCAACACTTTCCCTACTGTTGCACTTGTTGGAGTGGGAATAGTAAATTATTCCCCTCCGCTATCCAACACTTTCCTTCTGGTGCACTTGCTGGAGTGGGAATAGTAATTTTAACCCCTCCGCTATCCAACACTTTCCCTACTGTTGCACTCGCTGGAGTGGGAATAGTAATTTTATCCCCTCCGCTATCCAACACTTTCCCTACTGTTGCACTATCTGGAGTGGGAATAGTAATTTTATCCCCTCCGCTATCGAACACTTTCCCTACTGTTGCACTCGCTGGAGCGGGAATAGTAATTTTATTACCTCCGCTATCCAACACTTTCCCTACTTTTACACTTGCTGGAGTGGGAATAGTAAATTATTCCCCTCCGCTATCCAACACTTTCATACTGTTGCACTTGCTGAAGTGGGAATAGTAATTGTTACCCCTCTGCTAACCAACACTTTTCCTACTGTTGCACTCGCTGGAGTGGGAATAGTAATTTTATCTCCTCCGCTATCCAACAATTTCCCTACTGTTGCACTATCTAGAGTGGGAATAGTAATTTTATCCACTCCGCTATCCAACACTTTCTCTATTGATGCACTCGCTGGAGTGGGAATAGTAATTTTATCACCTCCGCTATCCAACACTTTCCCTACTGTTGCGCTGGTTGGAGTGGGAATAGTAATTTTACCCCCTACGCTATCCAACACTTTCCCTACTGTTGCACTCTCTGGAGTGGGAATAGTAAATTATTCCCCTACGCTATCCAACACTTTCCCTACTGTTGCACTTGCTGGAGTGGGAATAGTAATTTTATCCCCTCCTCTATCCAACACTTTCCCTACTGTTGCACTCGCTGGAGTGGGAATAGTAATTTTATTCCCTCCGCTATCCAACACTTTCCCTACTCTTGCACTTCCTGGAGTGGTAATAGTGATTTTATCCCCTACGCTATCCAACATTTTCCCTACTGTTTCAGTTAATGTACTGTAAAATGTTGTTTTAAAATTAAAAAGTGATTTTAATATTTTAATTTATTATATATATATTTTATTTGTATGTTTATGTTACAGGTGTATCTATATATATATATGTATTTATAATTTGTATTATGTTTCTAACATTTTATAATTTATTATAATAATTATGTATTAATATTATTAAGTAAATATATATATATAATAATTTTTATATATGTATGTTTAATTTATTTTTGCATTACATTTATTATTTATAATTTTTAACATTTTTAAATAATTCTAACTATGTTTTTATTAATTATATGTATTATTTAATTTATTTTAAATTATTTATTAGAGATTTTAAAAAAACGATATTTTGAACAACTATATTTTTAACAACAATATTTTTGTTTAGATATTTTTGTACTTGCCATTGTAAAGATAGGATGTCGATATTCTTGACATCGATATTTTGAACACAATATTTGTGTAGGTCGATATTCCTGTCGTCGATATTTTGTCAGTGATCCCTTTTAGGAGGGCAAATGAATGCAGTTTTCTATAAAGCTGTCTTTGAAAGAGGTTCGGGACATTGGTGTCTTTTGTTGGAGATCGCAGAGCAAACCTTGGTTAATAATAAGGACCATTTCAATTTAAAATTAGGGAAAAGCAGTCACACCTGATTCGGTGGCTCAGCTTTATAAACCCACCTCTATTACATAATGCAAGGACATTGAAGAGGTGACTGAATCACACTATGATTCCCTGATTAGGGTCTTTCACTGGGTGGCCCTGGTCAAAAAAAGTGTCCACCCTAGTGCCAAAAGGGCATACCCTTGGTACACGAACCATCTACATGATTCTAAAAGTAAGTGTAAATGCTTAGAGCATGGATGGCATACATCAAATTTCCAGCAGACAAAGAAGTATATAATGTGAGATTAAAAGGTTACCACAGGCATTTTAGGAGAGCTCGTAGAGATTACCTCTTGCCCACTATTGATAATGCAAGAAATTCAACTAAAGAACTTTATAAAACTTTGAATAGTTTTTTAAACCCTGTGCTTGCACCTCATCTAACCTGACCTCTCAACATTTGTGTGACTCCTTGGCAGAATTCTTTGAGGATAAAATCAACCTCATTTATAAGAATTTCCAAACAGCCCGAGAAGGTTACATGTAAGTATGTGATTTTGATCAAGCCCCCCTAATGTCATCAATTCATTTAGCAAGTTTGACCCATGTTCCTTGGAGCAGGTGCAAAGGATGTTATCAAAGGCCAAATCTGGATCCCCTCTTGATGCATGTCCCCCTAGGGTAATGGCCAGTTTGAACCTGGTGATGTCTAAAACATTAAGAATCAGCAAAGGAATTCCACAGGAGTCTGACGCTATTCAACATTTATATGGTGCCTCTAGCACAGATAGTGAGAACGTATGGATTTGAGATTGTATCCTACGCTGATAATACGCAACTGCTTAACTCCTTTGGACCTGATTCCAGGAAATGTCAATCTCACTTTTTCCACTGTATGCGGGATATTGCACCATGGATTACCAATAATTGTCTACAGTTGAATGGAGGAAAAATGCTGATTCTACTTTTTGGCAAAACTCTGGAAATCTGGTCAGCAGATTGGTGGCCATCTGAGCTTGGCCCTGCTTCCACACCTAAACAGGTAGTAAAAAATCTAAGGGTCAAAATCGATCAATATTCCTCGATGAAACACCAGGTACATTCTCTCTGCAGCGCCTGCTATTTTTCCATGGCTCCCCCCCAGATATAGAAAGTCACTAGTCCAAGCTCTTATTACCAGCTGCTTGGACTATGGTAATGCACTTCTTGGAGCAGTTAATGACTCCTTGGTGCAGAATACTGCCACTCGGTTAATTTGCAACTTGTCTCGCTGTACTTCCATGGCCCCATCCTAAGGGATCTGCATTGGTTGACCATAAAAAAAAATATTCTTTAAGATATGTTTCTTGACACAGAAAGCCTTAAATAAAGCATTGCCCACTTATCTGCACTCCAAGCTCTCCCGGTATCAGCCCTCTTGGGCCTCAAGATCTTCTTACAAGAGTTTTCTTAAATTACCTCACATCCACACTGTTAGATTTGATGGAAGATCATTTTCTTATCTGGCACAATTTTTCTGGAATAAACTTCATGCACCTATTTGGTTATATGAGTACCATGCTAAATTCAAAAAGCTATTAAAAACATGGCTCATTAAAGTGTCTCCCTAATTCTCTGGTGATCTTTCCTGCCAACCCTTCTGTGCACAGCGACGAGATAGTCCAAATTGGGGTGAGTCGTGCCCGATAACAAGTTTAAATAAATAACAATGTTTGATGAACGACAGGCCAATAGATGCTGCCGGGTAAGTTATAATTAAAAGAGGCTTCATTCATGATGTGAACTTTAGGCGAACAATCACATTACCTGATCTGGATGACACTTAAATCAGTACTCGTGGTACTACTTTGATAGCTTGACCTGAGAAGAGCTACATTCCACAGAGATATGACAATGAAAAACAGTCAGAGAATTATGTAGGTCATAAGCAATTTGTAATGAAAATAATAAAATATTACCTAACAAAGAAGAAATAGTAAGGCATGAGATGGTTTTCGTGAAAATCAAACTATTCCTGTAGGACACATTGCAGAGACTTCATACAAGGGTTATACTGAGGGGCCAATTAAGGCAGACTCATTTGAGGTTGAGATTTTTGGGGTAATCCATTTTTTTAACCTTAGGGCTTTTGAAATTGTGGAGGAAAAATCAGCTGATCAATATAAAACTGCACCCTGAAAAAATTCAGAAAAGGAGAGTCCGGGATGTAATTTAAGAATTCAACCCTACATTTTAGAATTAAAAACACATTCCAACAGCAATTGTTTCAGATGTTGCATAAAGAAAAGCCTATCAAGAACTCAGCACACAGTAGTCCTATGGCAGCACTGTAAGATTCCCCCATCCATATCATAGGCTTGAAGATTAGTAATGGCAATTTAGACTGCCTAATTTCTGTGAGGTTTGTCTTTGCTTGTGAGCTCTGCCCACAAAAACATAATTGGTTTTTAGAGGTAGAACATTAGCAATGAAATCTACTCCTAAACACAGTAAACATAAACAAGTCAAATCATGTCAGGGTACTACTTCATGGCGTTCTCTTATTTGCACACCTCTTGTAAACACCAGGTACAGTATAATAGAGAGTAGCAGTTTAAGCTTTTCTCAAACATAAATATTGAAGAAAGCACAAGATGAAGCAGTGAGTTCAGGCACAGGAGAAACAGACAGTAACACGTGTTTCTCACACATGCAGAACAGGTTCAATATGGTCAGTAGAAATGAAACCTTCCCTAATGTAGTGTGGGATAACACAATACTTGACCACTGTAGGAGATAACAGTCAAGGAGGATTTAAGAAGAACACCCTGGCACCAACAGCCACATCATGTTCTGGTTCAGAATCTCATTAAATCAGCGGTATAACCAATGGAACACTCACGCAGAGTTCTAGTATACGCAGCTTCCAGCAATGTGAGACACCACCCTTCTCCCACATGGGAAGAAACAAGGTAATACATAATTTATGGGCTAAGCAGGCAAACACCTTAAGCTCCTATGACAAAATAGAGGTATGCATAATACAAATTAACATATCAACTGTATAGCCTAAAACTTGAAAACATTTTATAAACATCAGCTCTATTCTCAAAAACCTTTCAACTGTACAGCATATCAGTTAAATAAACACATCTGTAATGTATTTAGGGAGATGTGTGCCACATGCAGCCTACTCGCCTACATAGTCCCCAATATAACTTGTTTGCTTGAGTTTTCAAACACTCCTCCTATGATGTTTAGAATCATTTCATAAATTGTTTGCAGAATGAATAAACATGAATTTATCATTTTTGAAATCTTGTTGTTCAACATCATTTAACTTTATAACAGCTCGATGTATATTTCATAGCTTGCCATCATCTGATTTAATTGCATTTTTAAACAACTTTACACCTTTGTATATGTGTGTGAACGTGAACCATTGAGCACAACCATATGGGGCCCTGATTTTAACGCTTCTTCCTCTTGTTCTCCAAGGAAAGTTCTGTAACCCACTATTCACCCAAAGCATTACATTTAAACTATTTCTTCAATTTCATCCAACTTGGACACAATGGTCTATTGGGAGCTTAGCCTTTAAGCAACTCGAAAGGAAACCTTCCTATTATTATTATTATTAATAATGAATTCTTGATAGAGCGCATGGCTACCCTTAGGCATCCCAGCGCTAGCTGCAACCGCAAGAAGATTCCGGTCTCACTGCAATTTCTGGAAGAGCCACATTTTTTATTTCTTCCTGAATGTGAAATGGTGGGTCGTTGATCTAAGCTGGATCTGGAGCAAATTCCATAGAATGGATGCATTGAATGAGAACATACGCCCGCCCGAACGTACTCTCACGATTTTAGGGACCTTCGCTTGGAATAGGTTGGCCGATCTCAGGTTGCGAGAGGGCCGGTGAAAGGCTATATAGAGGAGCATGGAGACATACAATAGGCTGTTATCCTCTCCTGTAAGGCTTTTCTCCAGTCAATACGATTGGACCTGGCCAAATGTATATTCTCTTTCAGAGTTTCATTTAACTTTTCCACTCCACCTTTAGTTTACGGATGATAGACTGAGCATGTTTTGTGCATTACACCACATCTCGCTAAAAATTACTGTTTTTTTTAGCTAAACTGAGGTCCATTAGCCGTTAAAATGGTGCTGGGTAAACTCTCTCTTTAAAAAAAAGCCTCCTCTAAAAACATGATAACATTTGAGTTAGAGCCATCTCGTATACCTGTTACTTCAACCCATCGAGAGTAGAGATCAAGTAATGCTATAAGATAAGGAGTGTTATGTTCATGTCTTTGAAGACCCATAATGTCCATGGAACTTTCATCCCAGGGATGCTTAGGAAGTGTACTGCACATGTGTCTAGTGACTAAACCCTTATTACTAAAGTTCAACCTTAGTGTCCAGACCAGCAACCAATAACATGCACATAGTCTTTCCTTCGTTTGTACTATGCCCATATGCACCACCTTAGCTGAAGATATTAACTTGCATCTAAGTGATCCAGGAAGAAAAGGTCTGGTCCTTCTCAACAATATTCCATTGTCCACCACCACTTCATCCCTCACCATGTACCAAGATTTTCCTAGATTCTCAGATTTTCCTTTTCTAATAGCATCTATAACTCTGCCAAATTCATCATCACTGTGTAGTTCCATTTTTCATTCCCTTTCATTCACCATTCCTTCTGTGATTTAACATACATTTTCTTCAGCCTCAGAGAACTCTTCCTGAGCCTCATCAGGAACACACTCCTCATCACAGGTTTCAACCAGATGGGAGAGACAATCTGCAGAAAGTTTTTTTACACCTGGTATCCACTTTGAAATCACACTCTTGCAATGATATAACTCAACACCTAATCCTTGAAGAAATCGAGTCCAGACCTTTCTTCAAGAATACCTCCCCAAGAGGCTTGTGGTTTGTCTGAACCATAAAAGAAGTACCCTATACAAAATTACAGACCTTTTTGACAGCCCATTATTTGGCGAGAGCTTCCCTTTCAGTTACCAAGTATTTAACCTCTGAGCCGCTCAGCCAATGGGACACACACACAATTAGTCATTATAAACTCTGGGGTCGATTCCGA